>JAHWXV011083153.1:0-12930 GCA_024586415.1 Phrixothrix hirtus
AAAATGAGACTTTGATGTTTGTTTTAATTATTAATAATTATGTATTTGTAAAAACTAAATTCAAACAACTTTAAAGTATCGATAAGTACAGTACAGCAACACAAATAATATTTTGCGGTATTTTATACCGCCTTTTTGGAGATTATATTAAAAAATGTTTTGAGTGGTGGCAATTTAAAAATTTGGTGAAAAATTACTAAACTCCTAATCCAGTTTTTAAATGTTTAATATACTACTAGTAAGCATAAAAGTAGTAAAAGCTTAATTTGTCACAAGTTTCTCAGGACATGCGCATTAGCACCGTACTTTATGCATTCCCCACTCGTTCCCACTTGCCCCTTACAATTACCACAGTTGTTTATTAATATTTTAGATAGGAATGCCGGGTCTAGTTCTCTCACGTCTCTGTTGTAAATGTATAAAGTCCAATATTTATAATTTCTAAGACATTTAGTCCATTTTACTTAATTAGTATATTCTAATATTGTTACTATATTGTTATTGCAGTTTTAGTTACATTTTCATGCATGAATATAGTGTGGTACTACTTTACATAGTTACCATTGCGTCCAGTTTTAATAATTTCTAAAATACTCGAAATGCAAGAAATGGTTACTTCATTATCATGCTATTTTGAAAGATACACGACTATCAGGATTACGTTGCGTGACCTTGCCATATGTTATTCTAAAATTAAAATAAAAGTTCTATAAAGTAAAAACTCACTAGCGATATCTTTGTAGAATTTTAATGTTTTACGTAAGTCGTAAACAATTTGTAGGTATAAAATATATTTGATACATAGATAAGTAAATTTTGATGTAGGATAGGCGATGGTTATTATATAATTTTGTTAGGTATTTTAGATACTGCCAAGAAAGTTTAAAGTTGGGTTAGAATAACATAAATGTCATTTACGCAAATTTATACTATTCTAACCTAATTTAATTAACATTACTTCCGTGCCTTTGTCCAACATTGCCTGTCGACATAACAGCCACAATCTGCCCTTGTAAATTTAAATCATCACATGATATTTAGTACTAATAAGTGAAATTAGCAACTTAAATATAATCATCTTTACAAACGTTTTAAATGTATCGTTTCGAATATGTAGTGCATGTACTTGTTTTAATAAATACATTTATTTTTAGATGGAACTAAGGATTGCGAAAAGACTTACAACTTTTTTTTGTGCATGAAAAACGCAGATGAAGAAGTAAGTTTTAAACTATTTATAAATATAGATTCATTTATTGTTATTTTCAGCATTGGTATCTACCTTAAAACATCAATCTGATTTTCAATCAACGACAACTGCAATTTACCGGATTATTCTTGGATATTATACTTTTTTATTTCTGAATTCTTGTAAAATATGTTCGTAAAATTTATAATAGAATAGAAATCTGCAAATTAATTTACTTTGTTTATTTAAATTAATTTTGTCTAAAGCTGACTTATTTTGTTATAATTGATTACATACATGTTTACGTTTAATATGAACTATTTTACTTGAAGGGTAGTTTTAAATATTTAAATTGCGACACCTTGTATAATACTCATGACCTTATGGTCACGACCTAATTTTAAACTGCTGGTATAAACACTTTAAAGTAATTTAAAAATGAATGAGTCGAAGAATCTATTATAAATGTAACTATAAAAATTCAGTCAACGAAAACTAGTAACTGCCACTTACAGTTGCAGAGGAATATACAAAAAATTTATTTCAACTCCAAGTCCTCTCAAAGGCAGCTAATAAAGAGTAGTTATAGAATTCCTTAGAACTACCATCATGAATAAATTCAGATTAGATAAAGCGATTAACATAAGGTCTCGTTAAACAATCTTCATTGATTAATTGGCCATAGCTTAAATGCTGATTTATAATATCTTAGTCTTCAAGAAAATTAATTCTAATTTTCCTACCAGTATTAATCCAAAAAATTCAATGCTGCTACTGCATTAATATGTAAAAAACGTAAATTTATTTGACTGCGGGCAACATTGTTTATATCACATTAACTAACATTTTAACTAAATTATTAAGAAGCGTTATTCTTTCAAAGTTGGTTTACTGTAATTAAATTTCAAATTCCTTCAGAGGTATTAAAATTACCTTTAATTATTTGATTTTGTTTTGACTATATATTTCAGAGTTTTATATTCAACTTTAGCAATTGTTCACTAAATTTATTGTGGCTCTTTATTTTTGTTCAATAACTAAATTAATGTGCATTTAAAAATTTAAGAGTAAATTTTATTTTTCTAGCAAAACTTAAAGTAATTTCAGGCAAAAATTTGATTATTTATGGCATACAGATTACTACTTTTTATAAATTTTACAGAAGAAATTGACTGGAACCTAATGTTGACACTGCTGTCCTAGTGATTTACTGGAGTCGAAAGCAGGTATACCGCTTACCGTGTTCTTTGGTTGCTTCTGGTTGTAAGAATTAAATTATTTTCTATTTTTGAACTTTTAATAACTTCGATTCCGATGAAAAATTTTTATAACCATTTACTACATTTAATTTATTATACAAGCTGTATTATTCAACTGTGCCTCTTGCTTCGTTGCCTTGCCTATAAAAGGTATCTAACATAAATTGCTAAACGTAGGTATTTCTAACTTTAGATATTTATTAATTATTGGAGAAATTCAAACACTCTATTAGTATTATTTTGAATTAATCTCCAGGAGTAAAAACAATATAATTATTATTCATATATTAGGTATACAATTTATTTACATATAATATCTGAAGGTAACATTTTAAAAAAACAATTATATACAATAGAAGAAATTAATAAGAAAATTACTTCTAGTATATTCCTTCCTAGTTGTTCTAGAGACAATTATAGATCTGATTCAATTTTCAAACGCATTTTATCTCCTTATAAATTAAAAAGTTTGCATTTCATTTAATTAATAAATATAATGGAATTTAGAAATGTGCAAAAGTTACACAATTTGCTTACAAAGATCAAAAATCTTAGAAATAAATATCTGAAATTATGAATGTTAGGTAGGAAAGAGAAATTTAAAAATTTAGACGAGGCAATACTTGCGTTTCTTTAATTAACAAATGACCAATAACAGTTTCTATCAATGGCTATTTAATACAGAATGGAACAGATCTATAATGGTACTAAAAGCAAAAGAAAGATAACATAATACATGCGCCCCACTGCCAAACACCGAAATTGTAAATTTTCAAAAAACTTTCCAATATAGTTGTGCGTTTCAACAAGAGATGTTTAAATATTATTTAAGCATGGGTTGCTTTAGCCATTTCACCCAACAATCTATCTATGGCAACATCGCCAACAGTTTGTCTAAAAAGTAATTCTTCAAGTCCTCTTCTGCTAACAGCCTGAATAGCTGGTAGTGACAACAAAAGCTTCCCAAATCTTCCTTTAAATGTGTTTTGTTTTTGATTGCAATACTCATGTAACATGACGTGTGTTTGATCTTGTAGCAATTCGACGTGACTGGGCTCACATAAACCTCTGCTCTCTGAAATAAAGTGTTAGACCAGTACGTTTAAATATTAAGTTAGAAAACAAAGACCTGATTTAAATAGAACAAGAGCTTTTAAGTAAGCGTGTTCTGTATGATCAACTCTTAAAAGTGTGAGCTTTGTAATAATTTCTCGAAGTTTACGAGCATCTTCTTCAAGAGCTGTATGTCTAGAAGAAGGAGCCATTGCGTTTCCAACCAGGATAGCTACAAATTTGATTAACGAAATGAAATAACCATATTTGCTTATTTACCTTCATCAACAGGTAGTGACCACTGCGCTGCAGTTAGTACAAACAATTCGCTCCAACTTTCTTCCAAAAGAATTGACTGATCTCGATAAGATAACTGAAATATAAAGTTTCGATCATTGTTTACTTTTATAAAAGTGTAGCAAAATAGATGAATGACGGCGAGGGGTGGAGATGTAGAGTGGATTATTTGTAAGAATACATATCCAAATTAATCCCCGCAGCTCGGCATCATTCGTTTATCTTTCAATACCTGCAAAAATGACGGAATTGTTCTCGCCCATTTTACTGCCAGAAATAACAATTTTGCTGCAGATTCGTATATATTTTCGGCCGGAAATAAAGATAAACAAGATACATCTAATGGTCTTAAATTGTTTCTACACGATTCTCCTAGAATAGGCAGTTCAAGTCGACTTCTGGCAGAACTGAGAAGACTTCTTGATTCCGTGGAATTTTCTAAAAAAATTCGTCGAAATTGTCGTTACTCTTTTAAAATAATACACTGTATTTAGATCAAGTTTTGGGCAAATGATATTTAAATATTTAAAATAATAAGTCAGGATAATTAAAATTTTGAAAATCTTGTAAGGTCGAAGCTGAGAACAAACAGGGTGTGCCAAAATTGGCCGAAAAATATCATCACACCAAGATATTGGTCAGAAAAACAACATTTGTTCAGATCCTCAGAACACTTTTGTCCATCCCCATGTAAAAACCTTTTGCTTAATTCACGCACGTAGAGTGTTTTATGGGAATATAGGAGCACCTAAACAAATTTAAACTGGGAACGAATTATTTAAAGACGTCCCACTGATTTCTAGCTACTAATAAGTGCCTTACATTTTTGAGCTTTAAACAACGTAGCATAGAAAACCAGTTTTAATTTTTAGTTTTTATTAATATTTGATATAAATTAAACACTGAGATAAAAGTTTAAAATAAATAATTAACAATAGATAATTTGCAAAGGGCCGTATAATTTTCGTTAAACCCTCGTATGTTTAATTTAATAATTTAGTTTAGAAATTGGCATATTTATTTCAAATCATCATCTTTAGAATTATGCGCTTCTTTTAAATCGCTTCTTTTATTGAATTAAATTTTTTAATAATTATTTGTAGTCTATTTTAATAAATAAAGCAATATATTAAAGCATATTTGTACATTACTGAATTAAATCCTAATTTGGTTTATAATTACAATTAAAAGTAATTCATAATTTCATTTTTCATTGTTGCAAATATTCCTTCCTATTCTCAGAATGAGATAACAGGGAGCCTCTGTATAACATTGAACTGTTCTCGTCATCCCGAAAACAAAGGAATACTTTAGACGCGTGAAATATACACTTGATTGCAATAGGTAAATTCAAATATATTTTCTCTAGCGGAAACCTAAATATTCAATGTCCAGTCGTTTTACATAGCGAACATTAATTTCTTATGCGATTTTCTTGAAAATAAAGGATCTTTTCTTGTATATTCACCTACTTCCGGTAGTCATATAATTAATTGTATTACCCAGTGGAGTACTAGTGTTTGACCTTTATTTGAAGGGATTGATTTTATTTTGGACACCATCTCCAGCGAACAAGTTCAATCAATCTCGAAGGCAACCCACAAGCTCATTTTGCAGCGTTGTAAATATTTGCACGAGCTATTGTAAATTCAATTCCAATAAGATGATTACATGCTCTTGTATTATTGACATAATTATCTGTGTTGCATGATCATCGTTAGCGAAGTTTTCGAACTTATCATTGTTAAATTAGATGACTTCAAAGTCAGTAGCGTCTTTTCTTTTAGTACATCTCCGATTTTAACCAAAAAGTATACTTTCACGCTTCAAAAAATGTTAAACGTCTTTAGCAACCCATCGCTTCCGGTTAACTAGGTTAAGTATCCGTTATGTTGAAGCGATTTTAAATCTTAAAATCTGCTCCTTCCGTAATAACTCAGAAACAACATTTTGTAGTTGATTTTGATTTTACAACAGTAAATTATTAAGTTTACTTTGCAATATTGGGGCCCTCTCTATGTATGTAGAAAATGGGGAACCATCAAAGTTAATTGGCATTGCATGTTAAAGGAATTTCCTGTTAGATACGAAATACAAGCCATCGGATAGTTCGAATATATACATTTTTCCGGAGACTAACAAGACTTCTCAACAGAAAACTCGGTAGTTGCAGCATTATATGAAAGGAAAACATTTAGTATTTAATAACTTTAATTTAATCGACTTGCGTATAATTTGCACTGTTAGTTTTACTGGTATGAAAATATAATTCAAAGTTGCCGTAACTATCGCTCAAGCATAGGTATATGCACTTAAAACAGTTCGTGTTTGCCACTTAATAGAATTAGTAACCTGTTTCAGGTAGAATTTAATTTTACTAATTACTTTACGCAATTGCTGGAAACGTAAATTTTGAATTCACTAATTGATTTTAAATTGATGCAATTATTTTAATTTCAAAAATTTCATATTAATTTCTAGATCGTTATTGTTCATATTATAGTGTTATATTTGTGATGGTATTACTTTTATAAGTTAAACTGCTGAAACAATTGTCAATTTACTAAAATAAAATATACATTTGGGTGAAAACCTTTAATTTATTTGATTCGATGTGAATACGCCCAATTTCTCATTATATTATTTGATGCAATTAATTTTCGATTGTAATTAATGTTAAATAGATACTATTTCGAGTAATAGAATTTTTATTAAGATTTGACGATTACTAGGTTAGTACCTAAATTAAATTTAACAATTAGGAATTTTTAAACAAAGGATTATTTCTTCCTATACAATCAAATTTGAATTAAACAAAGGACGTTAAAACATATTTGCTTATCAATTCTACCGTTGAAGTAATTTACCCTGATATTTTAGTTCCATTTTACGAAATAAAGTTCTATTTACCGAACTAAGAAATAAAGAAATACCGCAAAATATGAATACTTTTATTTTTAAGGAATTCTTAGAACTTAATGCGCATAACATTGAAAGGTAATTAATCCTTATCTCTTTTACTATTGGATATTAGTAAACGTCTGTAATTAAAATTCTTGTAGGGATTAACAAAGAGTTCAATATTCACACAACTAAAATAAGAAATCCATTCTAACTTTAAGCTCATTTAAACTACTGTTCCGTGTGTTTAAATAGAAAATAATGTATAAAAGCATGAACGTGCGGAGGCGTAATTCCGTTTGAAAAACTAGAATTTAAAATGAAATCGATATGACTGTAAAAAAGGATGTAGTGTTAAAATACGGTGTTCCGCCAAGCGGTTAAGAAATAAAATCTCTTAATTGACAAATAGATATGCAAATAAATAATAGGGAAACAAATTAGTGTTAAACAATAATGTTTTACTGCAAACTGCGCATTTTCTTTGCCATCTATGCTAAAATAAAAGGTGTTCTATTTTACGAAATTTCCGTTTAACGAATTTTGTCCGTGTATTTATTAACTTTGTTAAATAGAACTTCCACCGAATTTTGTAGACCATAAAGATACATTATCTACGAATGTTGGAAAAGTAGCCG
This sequence comes from Phrixothrix hirtus, assembly GCA_024586415.1. Taxonomy (NCBI): domain Eukaryota; kingdom Metazoa; phylum Arthropoda; class Insecta; order Coleoptera; family Phengodidae; genus Phrixothrix; species Phrixothrix hirtus. Next base: position 7,338 of record JAHWXV011083153.1, read on the forward strand.
CTATTAAATGGTGCATGGTTCGTTACTTTGCACTTGCTGTTCTTAAAACTTATCTTTTGTAATACATGGTATTGAAAATATTGTAGCAACAAGTTTCAAATTTTAAGAATTTCACTAAATGCAAAATTGAATTAATTACTAAAAGATAATTCACGCTATTAAATTTATCTGCCAATCCATTATCTTGCTTACCATTGTATTAACAATTATTTCTGTGTATCAACAAGTTAATTTAAGCTAAGTTTGAAGTACCGACCCTATATCGCCGATTTTTATTTTTATTAAAACTTCCAAATTATTAATTACTGTTGTTAGTTATCCTTTTCGTAATTTCTTTGATTTACAGTCACGTCTGTTGAATTTTGTTGCAACATTCTTTAGTTCAATTTTGGCAAATCTAAATTGTTAAAGTTCCTTTCGCCCACAAAATTTATATCAATTGGGAATTTTATTTGTTATATTCAAGTGTTGTTTGATACCTCATATTCTAGTCTTTAATTTGGTAACTTTAATCATTAAATATATTATTTCTATCAGCTTCACCCGCGTAGGTAAACTTGAATTAATTATTGCGTAATCAAATCGCTGTTGAAATTCATTCAAAGTTTCTATAGGCTACTTAAATTTTTACCCATGAAGTATGTCATCTTATGCATTCGTGGATTCGAATCCATCGTAGCCGGCTTCACTTGTTCACCGTCACCCAAGTCCAGCACATAATTTATCGCAGTAATTCCAGCCGCCAATATTCAAGTATTTCAAACATTCAAGTTCTGGTAACATTCAAATCAAACATTTATCTATTTCAATCATTTTCTGTTTATTTATCTTGTAATTGCATTACGTGTATTTTTGATTGTTGAAATTAAATTGTTTTTATTGTTATTTAATTTCTAATTCCAGTAAAGATTATTTTATACCAGTAGTTTGCCTATTCACTTTTTCATAGTTTTGTCATCTTAAAAGCTCCCTTGGCAGAATATATGTTTTTATCGATATATTGGAACGTACCCTGCGGTTCATTAGCCAAAGTTTACCCTACAATCTACAATGGTTAAACTTTATGCAGTTGGTAAACCTTCCTAGTCGATAGGAGAAACAAATATTAGACACTAGATTATAAATAAATTACCATTATTGATAGAACTTGCAGATGCTTCCTCTGAACTAGTGACTTCGTCATCCTTTGCGATAATACCAATACTCTTCATTGAATTACTTTCATTTAAAAGTGGCGGATCTTGCTTATGTGAAGAATAATGAAGAGATGTTGGTCCTAAATATTTTCCTTAAACTATAGTAATCAGTTTTTGACAATAAATTATTTACCAAGTTTTTAGTAGCAAAATAAATCTACAGTATGAGATCTCATAATTTATTTTAGCAAACCGGATTAGCTTGTTAAAGGAGCTATAAATAAAGGCATAAGTTAACAGTCACAGCCCTTCTACTAAATGGTTGGCTCAATTGTACCAGTTTCTAGGCGCGGTGGCTGAAGATAACTTTAAACTGTGACGTAGTCTCGACCACTGTGAACTTATACATTATGCATGTATTCCAACGAAAACAAGATGAATGTCTTTTTAACAAAAATTCTAAAACACCTCAATTTGTGTATAAAAGGAGATCAATTTAATAACAGCAACGTAGCTACCGCTTCACAAATTTTAAATAGTACCAAAGGTTGAGTAACCCCTCATTTGAAAGGTTTTTCATTCTATCCTAAACTGTGTAAGTATTTTTCAAATTAGTCCATTTGTTGAAATTTAAAGATAACGAAATCAAGAAAACTAGTAAAAATAAATGAATACAAAATTATTTTTAAATTTTTCGCTCAATTGTTAGATCTGTATACCGGAGATTGCGTAATACTGTTCTAAGATACGTCTAGCAAAGTAACGTAAAATTCTTTTAACGTTATCAGGAATAAATATTTTTAGAAACAAACAAGATACGCATAAAGGACAACGATATTACTATCCAGCACGGCACGCACGCCAGAGCGGAAGTTAATACTATAATTATTAATATTTCGAAAAGTATACGTTTTTGAAAACAATTTCATAAGCAAATTTTGTTCTACAGGTCTTAGGGTAGCCACAGTTAGCGGTGTATCACTAATTTTTTGGAGACCCTGTATACAAGTTTAATTATTTTTAATTTACATATTTAGTTAGTCACAACAATGTTTACAAATTCGAATTATAATTTACTTGAACGCTTCTAATAGCATGATACTTTAATTTTGCCTTAATTAATTATCGGTAAATGTCACCAGTAACAGCCCCACCTTAATTGCATTAAAATGCAACCATTAATAAGTTGTTGCTTTTGAACCTCGAATGTGTAAACATTAAAACTTACACTTGTCGTTTCAACTGTCAATATGGCAATAAATTTACTCATTGTCTTAATTCAAACATATATCGAGGTCGCTTCAAGATTTCGTAACCATTAAAACTTCCGCTTCGCGTTTCAATTGCCAAACAATGACATATAATTCGATTACTGTGTTAATTAAAACATAAATCTAGTTCTTTTCGTTGTTGATAAAATATATCAGTATTTTAACTCCTAATAATCAAATGCGAAGCAATAACGATTTGTGTAAATACCCACGCTTGTAAGTTGTAATTCCCACAATTAGGTCCTAATTATCCATTACCTTAAATTCTGGATCGCAACCAAAGGAAAACATCAATTAAGGTAAACTCAATTATATTTATCGCAACTAAATTATTATTTCATAGAATATCATATAAGCATAGCCGTGCTAAAATCCCCATGTTTCAACGTACTTTCAAGGCGTTGTGACACTTTGCCCTGTTTCATTTAGATTTGATTTAATTTGTGTTTATTTTTGTGTATGTATTTTTTATGTTTATATTTTTAAATCCCCCTCTTACTACAAGAAAAGCCTCAGTAACTACGCCCAATATCGGAAATACAGTCCCATTAAAAATATTGTAGTAGAACTTTTGTTGAACCCGCACGTGGCTTAGCTTGAATTACATTTAGTTATAGAAAGACATTGTAAGACAGTACCATACATACACAGTTTGATAAAGAATGGAACACTCCTTCAAATGAAGGAGGGTTATTCGACTTGCTATTTAAATTTTGTGAAGAGACTGCTACCCTCTGCACAGAGCTGGAGTTGCAAGATGAATCCTCTTTTATACATAGGTGTTTTTGGATTTTTGTTAAAACTTTTAACTTAGCGCACTTTTGAGGGGTCAAATTTTCGCTGGGACAGTGTATACTATAACTCATTTCTATAATTGCAATCAAATTCAAATCTTTAGGGTTTTAGTTAGATGCACTGTTAGATCCCTAATTTATTTATGTTGGAGTCACTATTTTTAGTTGCAAATTTCACATTAAAAATTTTACTGTCAAAATGTAAATTGCAGCATATCATGTTGATTACTGAATGACACATGAGGCTTTATTCTAAAAATTGTACTTGAAATTTTAACACCGCCATTTTTAATTTTGTATTTCCTGATAATTTTGACGTTTGTTTTTTGGAGATTTTAATAAATAAAATTTATAAATAATCTCTTTCGCACTACCAGAGAGATATTGCTGTCTATATGGCAAAACTTTACCAGCAATTATAGAAACGAGAAATGCTTTTAATTGCATTAATCGTTAGTGCAATTATATTTTCTTCTAAAATAGTAATTTTGGTAACACGTTGCAATACAAATTTGGTATCCCAGGTTCAAATCCTGGTCGAAGAAAATGTTTTTCTGATTTTTAAGTTTTCATTAATTTGAAATAATAACTTTAACTTGAAATGTTCGTTGAAATACTGTATCATTCTTCAGCTACCCTTTTGCGGTAAATCTATACATATGGTTAAGTGCACGATGGACTTCAACAGGCTGAATTGAGTCACAGAAGTCACCACGCGCGGGACGCGCGTTACCGCCTATGTAACAATCTTAATCACCTTTGGGCCTGAAATACGTCACAGTCGCGTGCTTTATGTTTAAGTGATTGTAACTGAGGCAACCGCCAATATTTTTTCTTAAGCTATCTAATTAATAACACAATAACAGATAGATCTTCTATTTATAATCCACCCTTAAAAAATTAATTTAAACTAGATTTTAATTTTTAATTTATTGTCGCTCATTTGTCTACAAAAATAAGACGTTAGATATTCAAAAAAACTTGGTAAATATTTAAATACTTATTTTTTAATTATCGTTTTGTAGTATTTTACCTAAAATATTAGAAAAAAATGAATGTTTCGTATATCCTCCCAACATTCCAGGAAATAAAAATCCATGTTGTAAATAGTGAGAAGAAATTGAAGATGTTGCTCCAGAATTGTGTTCCAATAAAGTTGGCGACTGTAGATGTAGGGGAATTCCAGGAAAGAGTGATGATCCATGACTAGTTCGTAGTCGAGGGCCTAAATTTAAGGGATAATGATGGTGCAAGCTTGTCTGGGACGTTCTAGGTGCCCGTTCATGTTGTACTGCTGAAAATAGAGAAAACAATTTTTTTATAAGACTTACATAATTAAGAGCGCTTGTATCTAATTTTACATATTATATTTTGTTTTTAGCTAACACTAATACATAATTTAGATAATTTAGGTGTTTAAAAATATAATCTGAAGACTAACTGTTTATTTTAACCTAGAATAAATACACATTATTGTATGATTCCGGGATTTTAATGGGATGCTGTGTTAAAATATACCAAAGTCAGGTTAGAATTGATCTCCGACGTAGATATGTTACTATTCTTTGAACGAGGAATTCGAGGTGGAATTAGTCAATGTTGTAAACGTTACAGTAAAGCTAACAATAAATATTTAGAAAACTATGACCGCAGCTGTTCTTCGAAAAATCTTTGCTGTTATGATGTGAATAATTTATACACTCTAGCGATGAGTAGCCCATTACCTATAAGTGATTTTAAATGGCTTAGCGCTAATAAAATTAGAAATTTAGACGTTACAACTACACCTAATGACTGTCAAACGGGGTATGTTTTGGAAGTTGATTTAGACTATCCCAAGAAGCTGCACGATCTTCATAATGACTTACCCTTTTTGCGGAGCATAGAATTCCCCCGAAATCTAAATTACCTAAATTGATGATACGCTATACGATAAGAGGCGATATGTGATTCACTATTGTTATCTAAAACAATGTTTAGCGGCGAAACTTAAGCTAACGGCTATTCATAGAGTTATAAAGTTCAAACAGTCTCGCTGGTCAAAACCTTAATGCAGCGCTAAGAACTGCATCTAAAAATGACTTTCAAACGAATCTTTATAAATTTAGCAATAATTTCATTTTTGGAAAAACCATAGAGAACGTTCGAAAGTACAGAATTGTTAAACTAATCTCTAAGTGGATGTGGAGGTATGGGGCCGTAATTTTCATAGTAGAACTATTCTAAGTGATGATTTAGTTACAATTGAACTTGGTAAAACTGAAATATACTTCGAAAAACCAATTTACGTTGGCATATACAGGGTGTCTCAAAACTGTTGGGACATAGAGCTACCACGTATTCTGGGGATCAAAATAAGTCGATTGGAATCAACTTACTTATGTACAAAAGT
>JAHWXV011083351.1:0-10382 GCA_024586415.1 Phrixothrix hirtus
ATATATATATATATATATATATATATATATATATATATATATATATATATATATATATATATAAATAAAATGTGATACTTACAAATAATTTGCACAACAAATTTTCAACGTATATAATATTACTTGCACTCTTGACTCTAGACTGGAAGTGAATGGAAGTTGTTTGAAGCAATCCAATCGTGAAAACCGGTATTTCCTTTGCTTAAAATGTAACCCAAAAGAAGCCTCTTGTAAAGTATATTCAGCCTTAGGCCATACTTGTTTACTACACGGAAATTCCGGGAATTGAAAGTGAAAGTTGTAAACAACATAATATACAGGACGTTCCAATTCAAACATCAATATATATTAATTACCACGTACACCACGTTTCGTCTGAGAATTTGTAATCCATGATCAGGTATTACAAAAATCCCTAGAAATCAAAGATGGCCTAAAAAAAATAACTAGATTCCCACCAAATTCAAATATTTCCGCCATAAAATCAAAGATGGCGACCGTTAAAATCCAATATGGCCGCCAAAATTCAAATATTCCCGTCAAAATCCAAAGAAATTCTCTAGATTCCGCGCTAAAAGTCCCCATATTTCCCCTAGAATTCCAAGATGGCCGCCGCGTTATATTCGCCATTTTGATTCTATCCACCATTTATTTTGCCGCAATCTGTATATTTATTTTGACGCACTCTGTATATTTATTTTGATGCAGCCTGTGTATCAATTTTGATGCATCCTGTATATATGTTTTGCCGCAGGCGTCATCATTAAAAACTCATTCGAATGGGGAAGCTCATTAAAAATCAATTAAAAAGCAATTAAAAAGCAATTATCAGCGGAGGAATGCGGTCACAGAACCAACTATCTCTATCTACTCTGAATCGCTAATAATTTTGGGTTACACAACCAAGCATATTTTAGAAATTCGAACAGCAGTAGGTATCACATCGAAAACAGAAATGCGTGTAGATTTAATAGAGGGCAACGAGTGTTTCATGGGGACCAGTCAAGGGGTGGAGTAAGTAGATGACAGCAGCGAGAATAAGTATTGTGCACGGAACCCGAGGTTGAGGAAAAAACAGAACTAGAAATGGGCGAGAAACAGTTTTTCGTGAATAACGAGGAAGAAAAATTTGTTATTTTAAATATGAACGGTATGAATTACGTACAAATGAAATATAGGAAATGCGAGCTAGTATTTCTTGTCGACACGGGGGCGTCGGTGAGAATTATATTTTCAAACGTGTTAAAAAATCAGGATATTATTATTAGAGAGAAAAAAATTACAATAAACGGAATAGGAGGTTCAGTAGAATCGATATTTTCAGTTAAGATCAATCTCAGTAGTATAGATGGAGAGAAGTTTAGGCACGAGTTTGTTGTGAAGAACGAATTTGGAAGTGGTATGAATGGAGTTATTGGTTCAGATGTTTTTTAAATAATGCGATTATTGATATTAAAAAATGTAGATTGTCATTTGAGGGGGCTACCAATGGAGTGGTGATCCCATTAGAATCAAAGTAAAAAGCATTCACAACTATACCACCGCGATGTGAGGTCATACAGTATTTGTGAGTAGATGGATCGGAAGATTGTATGGTTTTGGCAAGCGAAATTGCAAAGGGAGTTTTCGTAGGAAGCACGATTGTTAGGCCAAGAGCACATACTATCCCGGTTAGGTTAGTAAACATAAATGATACGAAGGTTGTAATAAAAAATTGTAGACCTACTACGTGCGCATTGGCGAATTTTGAGGTGCATGAAGTAGATAGCAACGTAAACACATTAGAAAGAGTAAATAGAGCATTAAAAAAAATTGATTTAGATTGCATACGGCAATTCAAAAAATTTGCACCAAATACGCATATGTATTTCTATTGGAAAACTACAGAGTTACAGCGACAAACATCATTAAAGAATCGATAACGTTAAAACCCAATGTTAGACCAGTTTATACAAAACCATATCTATTACCTAAAGTGCAGAAAGAGGAAATTGATAAACAAATCGATAAGATGTTAAAAGAGGGTGTAATTGAGAAGACTAAATCCAGTTGGTCATCTCCATTATTAATTGTGCCAAAAAAGGCGGCCGATAAAAAGGAAATAGGAAATGGAGAATTGTTATTAACTACAGACAGCTAAATAAAAATATAGAGGATGATTGCTTCCCTCTACCCAATATTACGGAAATTTTAGATAGTTTATCAGGAGCAGTTTACTTTTCACATTTAGATCTCTCACAGGGTTATTAACAGGTAGAATAGAAGCATCAAGCAGAAAATTCACAGCTTTTACGACGAGTAAGAGATAATTTCAAATGACGATATTGGCAATGGGATTGAAAACTAGACCCAGCTCTTTTTCGCATGTTATGACAATATCAATGTCTAGACTAAATTTCGAGCCATGTTTTGTAAGTCTTAATGATCTAATTGTGTTTGGAAATAGTTTACAGAATTACAATGTAAATTTAATTAAAGTTCTTAATAAACTTAAACAAGTTAATTTAAAGTTAAACCCTGCTAAGTGTCAATCTTTAAAGAAAGATATTTTATATTTGGGACATAAACGTAGAGGGTATATGCCCTGATCGGACAAAAGTTGAATGCATAAAAGATTATCCGATACCGAAAAACTCAGATGAAACAAAGAAGTTTGTTGTTTTTGTAACTTACTATCGGAAATTCATTAAAAATTTTGCACGAATATCACAATCGCTGGATAACTTATCTAAGAAGAATGCAGAATTCAAGTGGGACAGCAGCTGTTGACTTTCATTTGATACACTAAAAAATGATTTGATGAACCCACCAGTGTTACAATATCCAAACTTCTCAGGGAATGATGAGTTCATTCTAACGACGGACGCTAGCAGCTACGCGTTAGGTTCAGTTCTTGCAAATGGGGATCAGAATCCCATCCCTTATGCTAGTCGAGCACTGAATAAAGCAGAAATAAGCTATACCACAATTTAGAAGGAACTTCTGGCACTTGTGCAGAGTGTTAAACTTTTTCAACAGTATCTATACGGCCAAAAATTTAAGATGTATGCAGACCATCGACCACTAATTTATTTTTTCGGCATGAATAACCAATCTTCTAAATTCATAAAATTTCGACTAGTATTGGAGGAGTTTAATTTCAGTGTATATTATTGGAGGGGCAAACAGAATCAAGTGGATGATTCATTGTCAAGAATAGCCATAGATTCTAAGGAATTGTTAGGATTAACTAAAAGCGTATTCACAGTTACAAGAGAACAGGCGAAAATAAATATTAAGCAAGGGATGGAGTCTCCAACACATTTTAATAACGAAACAAATGAAGGGACAGGCCATCCTGGATTAATTAAGCTATTGAAAAGACCGGCATATTCTATTGAACTTAGTACAGGGAGTAAAGATATCTTACAGAAAATGCGCAGAAAGGAAATGTTAATAGAGTGCGGAAATTTCTTTTATAATAAAAAGAGGAAAAGTATATTATGCTATAGGCAAAATTCATCAACCACAGACTTAGGTACCAAGTTGAAATGTTTGCAACATATGTATATGTAATAAATATAAAATTCCGCAGAAATGTATTTTTAAATGTAAGACAAATGAGCGGTTGTTAGGTATGCTAGCAAAAATGGTGAACACAAAAGACAGTTTTAAGATAAAAATATGCGTTATAGCCACAGCAGAAAGAATAGATTGTTTATAAATGCGGAAATTAATATTAAATGATTTACATTTGCTATGAACCGGTGGTCACGCCAGGGTGCATAGAATATTATTTTTGGGAAAACTTACGAGATAACATTTTAATGTTTATACGGAAATGTAACGATTGTTAAACATATAAACATTCTCATTTTCAGCTTCTGACAAGGTCTTTCTAGACCTAGTTGGACCAATCAATTAAGACACAGACGATAACCAGTACATATTAACTATTTAATGCGAACTTAGAAAATTCGTGGAAGCATATCCAATAAAAAACAAGGAAGCATTGACGGTAGTTACAGCCTTTGTAAATAATTTCATTTTAAAATTCGGAAAACTCAGAGAAATCGCGACGGATCAAGAAATAGAGTTTTTAACCGAGATGTTTAAAGATACTGCGAAAATATTAGGTATAATGCAGTTACAGTCAACGGCGTACCATCATTAAACGTTAGGCACGTTCGAGATTACGCTTAAAAATTTAGGAGCGTATTTGCGCATACCAACGAATAAATTTACCGAAACTTGGAGTACGTGGATACCGTTTTGGTGTTTTTCGTTTAATAACACAGTATATACGGAAAGAAAATACACGCCTTATGAGTTATTTTTTCGGAGAAACTGTAATTTGTGGGGCAACACATTGAATAAAGATAATCCTATATATAATTTTGAAAATTATTCACAGGAATTAAAATTTAGATTGCAATCAGGATGGAATGAGGCCCGACATGGCCTCATTCAATCAAAATTAAAACGGAAAAGTGTCCTAGATAAGAAATGTGGCAAGTTCATTAAGTATAAGTTTAATGATAAGGTGCTAGTGAAGAGTGGGTCTAATAATAAACTCGAACCACTATTCAAGGGACCTTTTAAAGTGATAGCGGAAACGGCACAAAATGTAACAGTCAAAATGAATAATAAGTTAGTGAGTATACATAAAAATAGAATCAAGTTATACCAGGACTGAAGTGACTAGCTAATTCGAAGTTATCATATATAACCAATTATACCTTCTAGTTAATAGAAATGGAGATGTAATGGAAATAGGACGTTTATTTGAGGAATACTAAAGGTACAGAAAAAGTTAATGGATAATTAAATTAAAGATGTAATGGAAAATTAATTAAACGTAAATATAAAGACAAAAGAACATCCTGTATCCAAGATTTAGTAATGAGAATGTAAAATAAATATGTGTAGTCAGGTATTGCAATAGGTTAAGAGCATGAAAGGTATGCAGGCCGACGAGAAAAGAAAACGTGAGGGCAATAACTACTAAAAAAGGTGGGAGAGAACTTCCTGGGACACGAATGGGAACAGAAGTGTCCTAAGATAGGACCTCATAATTAGTGACAAATTATTGATAAATATGTTTAGACGTTAAGAAGCAATTGTAACCAATCCCAAGCATAACTTTAAGTTATTAAAACGTATTAACAACTCCCAAGTTGACTTTAAAGTGTTTGGTTACTATCCATTTTAATCACCTTAAAACGTTTCTATAATGTATACGTCACTAAAATGGGGAATAGCACATACTAATATATTACTCATTTATCTTCATTGCAATTACGTTTCTATAACTAGAGAGTTACGTGTTAATTCCATTATAGTTTAGTCGCTGAAAGTTGTAATTACTTTGTCCCCTCTTAATAATGTTGTTTCTATTTTACTCAAGTAACTTTATAAAACATTATATTGCTATCGTTTTCTATAGAACTTTATCATGACGTTACAAGAAACGTAGTAAACAGTAAATATGGATGAATACTTCTATAATAATTGGGAACGTATAATACGTGTAAAACATATACAGTGCTCTTAAAATAAAAACATGCCAGTTTATTGATAAATGCGCGCCTCCAGAAATATTAATATTTATAAAAATAAACATTGCGAAAATTATATATAAAAACCACTAAAGTATTTGACGTTAAAATGTACAACATATTTTCACGTAAGTTGTAAATATATTGCATCTGAAGCAAAAATAAATAAAATGTTAACACAAGAATTTAAACAATGATGACGTTATTCATTGATTAGTAATAACAACTTCGATAAAATATGGCGATGTTCACATAAATTTACTATGTAGTTCAAGTTACCATAACTCATAATTTACGTATATTTAGTAATTAAGCTGCAATGATTTCGCTTCAAAGTAATATTTACTGAGATGTAGCTGTTCGCTAAACTTAGCGGCCTTTTTCACGCAGACTCTTTACCGCGCGATCAGGAACGTACAAGCTTGCACGCGGTGCGAAACGTATAAACAATCACGCAGGACTTAACTAGTGTCCCTTAAAATGCATACAGACTCTTTCACACACGAAAGCTCGTCAATTGATACGTACGTGGGAAAGAATCTACGTGTAAAGGTCAATCACACGCGCATTACTGTGTGAATCTGGCGTGTGTTGGAGCGTTGAAAATTCACAAGATTTTCTAGGCACTTGAAGTTTTATTATCTGATAAACTATAACATATTTTGCGAAGAGTATTGTTTACAGTTACCAAATGGACATTCAAAGGAGAAACATATTGCTTGGCGTTCTTTTAATGGGTTTTAATGAAACTATTTGTGTAATCAGATTTAATTTTCCATAAACATGGATACGATAGGTACAAATTTATAAAATCTGTAATCAATTTCTTTGACCATAAACGTAGATCCATTGTAAAATTTATTATTAAACGATACAAACATACAAAATGAGAAACAATACAGCATCTAAATACGTACAATTTAGTATTATCTCTAGAAATGTAAAGCGGATCTAACAAAACAAACGAAAGCGCGCGAAACAGCGAATTTTGGCGGTTTTAAATACATAGATGCTTTTGCTCACGCAAAATCGTATAAAATTACGTACGTGATTATGAACACGCATTCCTTTAACATCAAATACATTTACATGCGCATGCTTTCAAGTGGAAAAGTGTGTGCGCTAGCATTTCGCGAGCGAAAGATTGTGTGTGTAAAGGCCGCTAATAGCGTGTGCAATTCATATGCATTGGAGTGTGGTGAATATTAATTGCTTTCGATTTCTAAGAAATTGTAAGAAAATGTTTCGTCTCTAAAAATAAATGGACTAATTTTAACTTAGCAATATTAATTACAAATAAAATTGAATTGCTGTTCTGACCTAAATGTTTGTTAAGTATAAATAAATTGTACTTTTGATAAAAAAAAGGAATTATTTATTAATTTATTAATCAGCAATATTTTTACAAATAAAGTTTAAACCGTGTTCGGATATAAACCATTTATTTATTTTCCTCAGATTAGGCATATTTATATAAATAAATTACAACGAAATAAATGATTTGCTTTCTAGGAATAACTTGAAATTTTGTGTATATTAATGTATAACTACTAATGTTTCTCTTTTACAAATATCTCTTATTTATTACAAATAAAATGTGCTCAAATAAATATTTGTTAAGAAGTATCCCAGTTTTCATCTGTATTATTAAACTAATAGTTTTCTTGGATTGAATTAGTTTTATTATCTTCGACAGGCGTTGATTTAATAATAAACTTATTATTTTGCACTTTATTTAAATTTGTGAAAAACCTGAATCTAATTCTTTTGTATTAACAAAATAATTTTCGATTGATTTTACTTGTGTTTGATGAAATGCGGCTTCATTTTATATAAAAGTATGTAGATTAACGACACGGCGTTTTTTGCCTGAATGCCTATAATTATCCAATATATTTTGAAACATAATGTTCGTATGTGTATTAAAAGGGAGATTTCCTTTAAAGTCCATTTTAAGGGTTACTAGAACTGTTTAGTAACTTTCAATTAATAAGTCCAGTAATAAATACTTTGACGTTAAATTCTTTAGTCATTTTAATGTTATTGGAACTTGCGTTTTAACTAACACGGCACTTAATTTGTAGTCGTGAACAATAGTAATCAAAATGTTACAGAAACTTAAAATTGACTTGTAAGAAACTATTTCTTTAAGGTACTAATTAAGTATTTAAAGATGGTTACAACTACTTGCCCTTTTTACCATAAAGTTGATATTCTTTAAGAGTTATTAAGAATTCTTTTAATTACGTTGCAAGTATTTCTAATGCTACTGAAACGTATATCACTAGTTAGTAATTCTAAACAGTAAATTTTACGATATTTTGAGTGATAAAATAGAAATATATGTAACAGTTCAGTAATATGTACTGCAGTAAAGTAAATATAACTCCAATGCCTGTTATAATTACTTAAAGTGCTACTTGGGATCCATAAAATAAATTACATTTCCATAAGTAATAAGATAAATAAACCCAATAAAGAAGAGGAGCAATAGGATATTACAATGACAGTAAACTTACCCGCATATATTCTACTGTGACAGTAACAACCAATGGCGCCAATTACTTAGAGGTACCAATACAGTTAAAAATCACAAACAAATACGATCACCCTGTATTATAAGATACTATTATTTATATAAAACCTAATGCCAATTCATTCATAGCAGTGTAATATTAATTTTCCAATACGAGTGTATAAAATTTTATTGGCATATAAATATAAATTTGGAATTAAGGCAGTGATGTTACTATTTTTATAGCAATAAGATTGCTTGAAATAATTCATAACTAAAGAAGCACAAGGGAAACAAAATAAATATTAACAATTCGTATGGCTTCATTTTGCTAAGCTAGTTACGCAATGCTAAAATGTTTCTTCAAATCCTTCAAAAATAATCTAGTACAACTTCATTTTGGCATTCAAGTTGAAAAGAGACATCGTGACTTTACCCCTGCAGCACCCCATTACAATTTTTTGAAATACCTTCAGAACTAAACCAGCACAAACCAACCGGTTCGCTGCATAAACACAAACTAATACACGGTCCTTTATTTTTAAATTAAAATTGGGGGGTACTGTCGTTTCCACAACAACTGCACAATTTTTTGAAATACCTGTAGAACTAAATGAGCAAAAGCGAAATCGTTTGGTGCACAAACAAAGCATAAACAAGTGCTCTTTGTTGCAACTTGGAATTAAATTTGGGGGTGCTGGGGAAATGGACCTTATCTTTAGATACTTTCCAAATTTTTCGCTTTTAACAGTTTTCTTGAAATGGGCTTTTGCGATTTTTTTACAATTTACCACATTTCCTAGACATTTAATGCTCTTCCATATAATATAGGTGGTTTCTCAGAAAGCTTTTCGTAAATCGAGTGATCGGAAGTACTTTTACCGTTAGCTTGTGACGTTTCGTTTTTCTCTACTTGTGTCGAGGGAGAAAATTAATTATATTTAGCTTCGATAGTCTACAGCCGTGCGGGCCGGGTTTCTTCTTTTACAGGACTTCTCATTAACGGAGGGCTTAATCGTTCATACCTAGCTAAACCGGTTATTAAATAATAAGTCAGTAAACCTTCATAAGTTGTATATTATAAATAAAAACAAATAAATGGTTATTTACAAAACGAATATAAAAAGTTCATGATAAATATGTACAAAATAATAATGGAATATTTAAAGCAATTTACTAACGTTCTCTGACGCTAACATGAACACTAAGGTTTCTAACAAATTAAATAAACGCTCTGGGATACTATAACTAATATATATACAATGAAGTAATTATACAACGGTAATTAACTATTGTGTCTAATTAATAAAGCTCAAACAAAGACGGCATCAATCATTATTGATAGTGAACGGTTCATTTCGGCTAGCATTAACTTTTAATGGCGGACGGATGACAACGTTAAATTCTCGTCAATGTAATCAATTGAATGGCGCTTCTCGTAAGAGGGCTTCAACCAACAATAATTAATTTATACAAGTTTTTAGCGAATGTTAGAATGCACTTAGAAATTGTACAGAATCAATGCTGTTGGCGAAGATATACAAAATGGTAATAGTCGACCTAGAGGATCTGCTATTCCCCTGATACTGAAATCCTTTGCGGTCTCGATATCTTTCCACGCGACGGCCTGTTACACTCGCAACTGGCAGAAGCGTTTGCAAGCCTCCCCTGCGGGTCTGTCAGGTTCGTGCGCCAAGTCTCACGGGCAACTGTGACGTCAGAACAAGACAGGCAATCCAGGGCCTATGATGACGGTTTCCATGAACCTTCAGCTTTACTGTTACCCACGCAACTGCTTAACTGAAGAATCGTGTTTAGCCCTCGATGACGATCTCCGTTACCCAGACACATATATCTCGTCAGCTATGGCAAGAAGGCTTTACAACTTCCAAGCGCAAACTAAGTTCGCCGGTTCAATCGTGTATTTCAATTCAACGGTTGATTCTACAAGCGGGCCCTGATAGTAGAGCGTACTTTAGATTTATTGCGGCGCGCTCAGACCTAGAGCATCGCCTCGCGATCAAATGTGAAGTGAATGTGTTCAAGGTTGACACCAGAGTGTCGTTTGAACGCGAATTTCTCGTATATCAGTGCGGCTCGCTCCGCAGTTAAAAGCGAAGTCTCCGTATATCGGTGCGGCTCGCTAAACAGTTAAAAGCGAAGTCCCTTTAGCGTACTTGCGTCGCTCATTATATATTATTTTGATACGCGGTATCTTTATTCCACTCGTGTACTTTGTTTTCTATTTCATTCTTGCGCTTTACAGTCACTCGGTACTTGAAATTTATAACGTGTTCATATTTAAAATGGCGGTATCTCATTTTATATAT
>JAHWXV011083824.1:0-10699 GCA_024586415.1 Phrixothrix hirtus
TTTCACTTGGAATATTTATATTTGTAGTGTTGACAACGTAATTTTCATTTGTAATTGAGTGTTTAGTTTTTTGGTTATTTGAATTATTTATTAATGATTGTAGTTTTTTATTTTGTCTTGTTTTAATTATAGATGTGAGTTTATTATTTCATAGTGTGAAATTACTAAGAAAAGAAGTTATAGTTTTCATTGGGTGAATGTTTTCTATTATTTGTTTAAATCTGATAATCGTTTGTTTGTAATAATTTTTTAATATATAGGAGTCATTGATTAAGATTGTTAAAGTTTGCATTGAGGTATTAAACAATAGAGTATTGAGTTTTTGTTTATTGGTATCATTAAAAAAGTTTAAGTGTTTATAATTCTTTTTTAAAAAAGTAGGTATAATAGATAATCTTTTATATTGTTTTAAGAAATGTAGATTATGCCTTGTACAATTTCAAGGTGTGGCCCTTAAAAACATTACTTACTTTCCTATTTTCTTCGAAAAAATTGTACCTTACATTCGACTGAATATTTACTGCGTTTCTATAGTTTTACAACTGCACACTTCCCACTCTCCGATAAAGCTGTCTGAGCCGAGCAACCCTCTTTTTTACCACGTGATATCCTTCCTTTACTTTCCTATTTTCTATCGTTTGAGTTTTATCTAGAACGAAGCTAGCTTACGTGGCAGTATATCATTCTTTGCCTACAATTTAATACTGTTTATTGGAATTTTCATTAGTTTGTAAATATAATTCTATTTTATTAAACATTTCGTAATAGCTAAAATTTCCATTGGTTATAAGTACCTGTGCTTATATATCTTATTCAGAGCGAGAGTATTCCCGCACAGTATTTTAGAATACTATGATTTAGTACTTGAAAAATGAATAAGAATACTGATATATAGTAGGAACAAATAATAGTATATTCTGCGACAAGTGTGGAATAAGTCATATTGCGTGCAAGTGGAAGTTTGTCACGCAAGCCATAGGAGAGCATGATGGGTCCACTCGCGCGTGATATGCAATTCCACACGAGTTGGAGGCTATGCTTTTTCGACGACTTCAAATTACTTCTGACAAAATTTTTGAAACCGTATAGTTTTAAACAAACTGTCACAACTTTAAAAACCATTATACTGTTTATTAAAATTGTCATTAATTTGAAAGTATAAAGCTATTTTATTAAATATATTGTAATAGCTGAAACTTCCATTAGATGTCACTCCTTGTGCTTATACCGTATCTAGAGCGAGAATATTTCTGCACAATATTTCAGAATAGTATAATTCCGTATTTAAAAACTGAATAAGGATATTGATATATTCTTTTTATTTTAGTCGATAACGAAATAAGTTAATTCATTGTGATTTCTAGGTCCACATTACGTGAAACGGTTGAATTCCTTTGAAAGTTATTTGTAAGCTAAAGCTTGTCGATACCAATTGGTTCAGTAGTTAGCATCCAAGGCACGCGAGTTTAAACCCGATTGAAGTCAGTAAATTTTTCCGTGGAAAAAAATTTAAAAAACATGACTTCTTCTCAGATAGGGATGTAAAATCGTAGATCCCGTGCCAATGTGATGTTTGGCAGGTTAAAAATCCCTACTGGTGGTGGAACTCCTACAGATTCAGCAAAATTCTAGTAAGGATGGCGAAATGGTTATATGATAGTATTAGTCTAACAGGGACAAGGGAATTTCCACATCCCAAATAAACTAGAAGCTTTGTCAAGAGCTACGTATCTCAATCAAAATTTGTTCAAGAATCTCTCATTTTATTTTGAGCTACTTGTGTTCATTTTTGTTTTGTAGACATATTTATTCATAAATTTTGCCTTTCCGTACTACAATGACGCTAACAGAGTTCTTTCCATAGTACTTAAAGCGTTCACTAGCTCTTCCCAGAGCATCTTATGCGCAATCGAAGATCATGCCTTAGGACTATTTTTCGTACGTAAATTATATGTAGTGCATAAAAATATTTTGTACCTGGCCACAATCCTCCTCACTCATTTAAAAATAAAAATTAATTTTTGTCAATATTGTCCATATTTGACAAGGAGGAAGAACCTAATACTAATTATCTTTTGGAATTAGTCTTGACAATAAGACCTCTAGATCGCAATTTGTTAAATAGGTGGAGCTACTTGTGGTTGCCCTTTTGGCTATATTTTTGATGGTGTCGCGGAAAAAGGTCGCCAACAATTGGTCGCGCGAAGAAATATCGCGCACAATTGAGTGCGTATCAAAAGGTCCCCGGCGAAAAAAGATCGTCGACGAAATAAGATCGCATGCTATTGATCGCGCCAAAAAAGGTCGCTTAGAAAAATATATGTATGCTTTATATTGTTGAAACCCTTAACGAGTAAATAATGTACTCATGTCACACTTCAGCAAAATCAGTATTTTTCAAATTATTTGCACAGTTTAACTTTACTTCTCACTTAATCCACGCTTAAAACTGGCAGTTAATAACTGGCGTGTTTAAAAGTTTACTTGCCATTTTTTTGTCTGTAATGTAATATAATGCAATGCATACAAATATATATAAATATTTAATGTCGGCTTTCACAAAGCCTTTGTCAGTTTTTTATTTACTTTTTTTTTGTTTTTTTGCCTTTTATATCTGTAGTTGAAAGTTATGGGCAATTCCTCTTAAATATTCTAAATTTGGCCGACTCCCGTATTATCGACAAATCGTTTTTATTCATTTTTCCTTTCTATGGATACATCCATTGTACATTAACATATTGGCACCGTTTTGACTTTCTACGTAAGTTAACACTATCTTGGCAAATCGACAAGTTAACGAATAATAAACTAGGATATATTACCAAACTTCTTATACTTTCATAACATATTAAAAACTAATTAGGTAATAGTAATTCCAGGATAGTGAAATTTTATTTTAAGAATAGACCCGCATTAAAAACCAACTGAGTCAGGTACTTTTGCCCTGCTAATCACCAATTAAGTGTGAAGGAAATATTTCGAAAAATACTGATTTTATTGAAAGGGTTTCAGCAATATAAAGCATACAAATATTTTCCTACGCGCAATCAATCGCATGCGACCTTATTTCGTCGGCGCTCTTTTTTCGCCGGCGACCTTTTAATACGCGCTCAATTGCCGCGACCTTTTTTCGTGTGACCAATTCTTGGCAACCTTTTTTCGTACATTCACCTTTGATTAATCATGCTATGTAATTTAGTTGGGCTAACAGAATGCAGGTTTTACGTCGAGATGAGAACGTTTACCTAAATGGTTTTTAGTGAGCACTATTGTTGCTTTGTTAGGTATTTTGTTTATTATTGACGTATTTTGAATCTATCTAAACTCCTGGGAAAAATTAACGCAGCAAGATGTAACTCAAAAATTTTTGTTTTATTTAATTTCACAAAATATAAAGTTAGTAATTAAATAAATTTCTGAATTTAAAGGCACATAGCAGAAAAAGAAAATGGATGTTAATCATAATTACGATAAAATAACAATGTCTTTGAAACTTAGGAAATCGTGAAGACTTTGAGTGCAAAAAATAATTGAACAGACGTATGGTTTTAAAATTTTGGTAGCTTGTTAGTCCACCTTTAACTTAGATCACTGTCTCCATTGAGTGGGTTTACTTCCAATCAAGTTTTGGATGATTTCTTGAATGCTTTTCACTCTTCAATAACAATAACTTCGAATGAGGTACTTGGATGTAGGTATATGCCGTTTCACCGATAATTTGGGAATATCGCAAAGGTGTTCTGTCGACCTTTTTGACGCTTATTGCATAACTTGAATGTTGAAATCATGCAGCTAGTTCATTATTTCTATAGTTACAGAAGGCGAATATTGTCGTGTACCAATGATATTCTTATCGATAAATGGAGCAAATGGCGTTGTGTTCTTTTAAAGTATTTTCTAAATAAGATTTTGTTTGATTAGATATCTACATTGGGCAGTCCCAAAGCAAATTCTTCCCAACAATATAACAGTGCCGTGGTTAAACGAGATCTTGCAAGAGATACTTCATCTAGAAATTTTATACAGACACTGATTTCATCAGTTGATAAATTAACGCAAACCCTTGCAAATCATAATCAGGCAACTCAGTTCCCTCTGACGACCAGTTAAGTAGTTACTGAGCTCTTTATATTTAGATTAACTTTGTTTAACAATCTTCTAATAGCTTCGGGTCCAGTTTATACTTCTAAACTAGTGGCTGTTTTGTTACTTAAAATCAGTTGTTCAGGAAAACTCTTATTTTTTTCGTTGGTATACCTTTCCAACCTTATCTTGATCTTTGGAAATGAAACCCTGTTTCATACTAGCGACTGATCAGGCGATTAAATGTTGATTGATTAATTCTCAACAACTTAGGGGTATATTGCTGAGAATATCCTTTGCTACATCCTATTCGGTTCAGTTTCTCAACTGATTCATGATTTATACAATAAACAATTTAAAATGGTTATTTCTATTCTTCAGCCAATTTCAGGCAAAATAACAACGAAATAGAACATGTAATTCTAAACGAATTATTGTTTTAGCAGTTGTATGCTTACCTTAAACGTCAAACAAAAGCTATTATTATTTATAAATAATATTACAGGAGATACAAAGCCTCCTGTTGGAATGATTCCTAAAATTAGGTAACAAATATGAGGACTGTTCAATAATGGATTATCACAATTTTTCTGACTCCATAAATTTATTCGACCCCAGATTGTTGATGATTTTTGAAAGTAGTCCCCGTTGCTTACACTACACTTATCTCAGCGTTTATACTATCCTTCAAGATGGGCTGGTAGCCATTTCTTGACAGATCTTTCAAAGTCACCTCTGCAATTTTTTCCACTTGTTCGGCAGATTAAAAATCCGTTTCAAGAAGGCGTTCCTCCACTTCAGCGGGAAAAGTCACAAGGATCAAGGTCTGAGCTGTAAGGTGGATAAAGTACATATTTGGCTTTGATTTCAGTGAGATAATCTATGAGTATAGCCCTAATGCATGGATGTACGTTATCGTAGTGTATCATAGTATTTGTTGCATGAAGATATGGTCGTCTTCTACTTTAACGGTTTTAAAATATTATACTGTTACAACATTTTTACCAACCAGATAATAAGATTCCAGCAAATACCCCCACTTTAGCTTTTTTGGTTTTGGCGATGAAGTTTTCCGGACAAAGCTTTACTGCTTACTCTCAGGATCCAAATAGCAAAGACATGTTTCATGCCAGAAACAAACCCATACTCATTTGAGTTTCATACATATTTGCATGCAAATATTACGTTTCTTGAACCCACTGAGTACAAATGTATCTCATATGCAGGTTTTCCAAAACCAAAATAGGACAGGAGCTAAGCAATTGTTCTCGATCTTTGACAGTTATCCTAATGGTATTCGCCGATCTTCTTGCATAATCACAGCACTAGTTTAGATGCTTCTTTCTGTTAGAGCTGTGATTGGAGCCCCAGGTTTGGTCATTTTCGATGATGATTTCCTTCCATCTTTAAACATTTTATACCACGAATGAATAGTACCATAGGGAAGAACAGACTCCTCATAATCCTCTTCCAACAACGTGTAAACCACAGTATATAATTTCTGCTGGCATACAAAATTTCAGAGTAGCAAACTGTTCCTCGCGTGTCAACTCAATTGTTTCATAGGCGAATCTAAGCATGT
This sequence comes from Phrixothrix hirtus, assembly GCA_024586415.1. Lineage (NCBI taxonomy): Eukaryota > Metazoa > Arthropoda > Insecta > Coleoptera > Phengodidae > Phrixothrix > Phrixothrix hirtus. The sequence goes on from JAHWXV011083824.1 coordinate 5,666, forward strand.
TCAACTTGATGACTTGGCATCGGTCGCAATCGGAACTGAACCGAATACAACCGTTATTACGAATTGAACAAGTCATTAACCAACATCGTAACACAAGAACAGAGCTTTATCACGAAAACTTTGACAGTAAAAAATTATGATCGTTCATTATTGAATAGTCATTGTAGATTATTGAGTACGGTAATAAGCTAGTGGTGCGTTTGTTTTGCTTATATTTGATTTTTACTTAATTGTTCTAACATTCTTATGTTCTTGTTAATTCATATGGTCTGTTGAAATGCTCGCTTAGATGTGTTCTTAGGTTCATACATTTTTGCGCTCTTATATTTTTACGTTCTTACGCTCTCATTAATCGATGTAGTCTACCAAAGTTTTTGATAAAAATGTTGTTCTTCATAGGAATTAATATCTTTTTCCAAGGTGTCGATCAGTTTTCTAAGCCTGTTTATCACTAATCCGTCTCTTTTCTATCATTTACCTATTGTAACTATTGAGTAAGTCCGTTTTTGGCACTAGGTGTATGCTTTTCTTTAGTACTCTATAGACGTTCTTGTTTTTCTGAAAATTGGGCAAGTTACCACGTCAAAATTAGGTGGTAACGCTTTTTGGCTGTAAAATAATTTAAACTATTCGGCTAAGCCGAAGCAACATGGATTTCTTCAAATAACTAAGGTAAAGTGTAAACAAGTGGAATACGCTTAAAAAACGAAGAATGTCATAAATTTATAAAATTTCCTACATAACAGGCGCTACTTCTTTTAATTGCCACCAAGGGGTAGAGGGATACCTTAGATTGGTTCGATAACGCTTACTACGATCTGTAGGGTTGCGTGTGATTAAAACTTTATTTTTTTGAATGCATCACCGGATTTTATTTGCTAGCGGATATCTCAGTTGAAGGTGAGCGTGATGGATTCTAAGTTCGTGGAAAGTGACTTTATTTTTATTTGTGACTAGAAATTATTGATTTAATTTTGAATAACAATGTATATTTATAATACTGATTTCGTGGATTATTTTCGTGACGAATTGTATATTTTATATTTATAAAGCTTTAGTTATTTTTGACCAATATGTCTTTCGCTTGCTTCTCTTTAGGTAGCTGTAAAGTAACCTTTTCGATTTATTTGAATTGCTACCACTATAGTTATTAAGTCAGCGATCGATTTTTAATTATTCAATAGCATAAAACGTTTTCAATGTGCATTTAATATTTACACATCCTAAATCTACCTTACTCTAATATCATACACTAAATAAGCACCTCAACTACTACTAGTATGCTCTAAGGTGTTAAATGACTGCTATGATTGTTTTATATTGCGATGTGCAAATTATTTTTTGAATGTTCGGGGGCTCCAAGAGGCGTTCATGTATGTGTTAGTAGGATTATTACAGCGGTGATATGGAATTGTCCTATGTGACCGTGATAGCTACGGGATTACGTGGATATATTGAAGAGTCCGATATATTAGTGAAATCTGTTCGATGGGGGAAGTTGGTCCATTGTACGTCTATACATGGATTTGTGTTGGGCTTTTATAACACCTCGAAGAATTCTTAAGTATTATGGAAGGTACTAGGAAATCATGTTTCATATAGACCGAAAACATAGGAGGAATGAATTTAAACCAAGAATTTGTCATATGGTTTAAATTGGCAAGATATGTGTCGAACGCAAAGAGCATCTAAATAGTTCTTGGTCAAATTCGTTCTTTTATATTAAACTCCTATGATATTTAGCTAGAAGACCTTATCTGGTTTTAGGAAACCTTTCTCATTTTAATTTGGTGGTGACATCCTTTAGTATTAAAGAAGGTTTGCCACAATCAGCTAGATTCCTATAACACATTACAGTTTACTGTTTTCTTAACTATTGCATTATATTTCTATAGCTAGGTGTCTCTGTGTAACACTAAGTTTGAATTACGTATTTTTCCAATTTCACAGCTGGCAATAAATGACCCTCTTATTTATTCTGTTTTTATATCTGACTTTTGTTTACATTTATTTTGTGTGTCAAAATCCATGGATTTATTTAGGATTATTTATTAATTATTTATATCAATTTAACTATTTATATTACATTAATTATTTATATTAAACTAATTATTAGTATTATATTATTGGCAAGCATTTAATTTACTTGGTTTCTAATTTTTTCAGTTGTTTGTAATTTTGCCGAATCTGGAGGAGTTCCACCGCCAGTAGGGATTTTTAACGTGTCAAACATCATATTCACACAGGACCTACAATTTTACTTCCTTATCCGATAAGAAGGCCTATTTTTTAAACTCTTTTCCGCTAAAAAATTTACCGACCTCGATCGGGTTTGAACCCGCGTCCCTTGGGTGTAGAGGCTAACCTGGTAACCACTACATCAGTTGGGGCCGGCATAATTTTGAATTACTAAATGCTACCAAATGCATATTTGCTACATTTAATTTATAAAATCCTTCAGCGATCATTTAAATTAACTCAAGTCATTTCTAATTTTATGAATGAACTGTATTAATTCTTAGATTCGTGATTAGAAGGATGGCTTAATTAAATTTTCGTTTCAAGCTGATAGCAATTACCACGTACAGCTTACTGTTTATATTTCCTTTCATTTAACTCTTATAATTATACTACTTATACGCAAAACTTGTACCCTGCGCTTGCAATGACAGGAATTCATAGAAGAAGATTTAAAATATTTATGTTATAAACGATTAACAACAATTCAATTGTTTAAACTAAAACAATTTACTGTACATAGCCAAACGCTATTAAATTATGCGCCAGTGCATAGGATTTACATTAAGTAACTCATTCAATAACAAGAATTCGATAATAAACTAGATTTGGTAATTGCTTAGTATACCGGGTTGCAAAAAAGTCTAGAATATTGCAAATAATTCAAAAACGGTGCTATAAATTTTTACGAACATTTGTTGGTCGACACAGTAAAAAATTCTAAATCTTGGGCAGGAAATTCCGTTCACGCAGTTATACAGGGTAAGTAACAAGTATGGTCAACTTTTTATTTTTAAATGGAATACCTTATATATTTTTATGGATGTTGATAGATATCTTTAGGACAAATTCAACGATATACGGTTTATTATGTCTCTCTGTCGAAATTACAGGTTTATTGCAAATTAATGTCTTTATTTAAAAATTTACTTGGCCATGGTATTCTAATGACTTTAAAAAACAAACCAGATTATTTTAGGAACGTCAATTGTACCAGTATTATTTCTTGGAAGCATTTTTAAAAAGTTTTGAGGATAAAATGGTAGCTTTAAGCGAAAAAGAAAAAATTCCGATTTTGATGATGGTCAGATAGGGTGACCGCAAAAGAACGCAGAAGGAGGTATGAAATTTATTTAATCAACTTGATACAAATCGACCTAGAATAACTCAGTCTTGCGTAAGCAAGGTGGTGAAAAAGTTTAACCAAACTGGTAGTGCTAAAGACCGACCAAAATCTGGACAACCAAATATAGCAACTGTCGGTAATAAAGCCCTAGATATTTTAATTGATGTGCAGGAAAATCCCCAGTAATAGTCTAGACAGTTATCGTCAAACCACGATATCTGCCATCAGTCAGTGAAAAATTTATTTGAAAGTGAGAAAATTCGTCCTTATAAAGTCCATTTAGTACAGAAACTTTCCGACGATGACTTCGATCGAAGATCAAAATTTTGCGAACGTCTTATGGAGATATGTAATGTTAATCCTGATTTTGCCAACAATACATGCTTTCGGACGAAGCCACTTTTACGTTACATGGTTTTGTCAACAGACATAATTCTAGGTCTTGGACTACAGTTAATCCACGATGGATGGAAGAAGCTCACACGCAAAGGCCGCAAAAAATGAATGTTTGGGCAGGCATTATTGGTCAGAATGTAATTGATTTCTTTTTTTATAGATGGAAATCTTACGTCAGAAATTTATTTAAATTTGCTTGAGCCACATGTTTTGCCTAATTTGGAAACTCGTTATCCTCTCAAGAGAAGTGTCTGGTTTCAACAGAATGGTGTCCCAACACATTTTAGTTTCCAGGTTCGACAATATTTAAACCAAACATTCCCAAATCAATGTTATGCTATTTGTTTTTAAAAAGGTACTTATGTGGTAAGTCGATTAAACTAAATTTTTAAATAAAAACATTAATTTGCAATAAATCTGTAATTTCGACAGAGAGATATAGTAAACCGTATACCGTTAAATTTTTCCTAAAGAGGTCTATGAACAACCATAAAAATATACAAGGTATTCCATTTATAAATACAAGTTGACCATGCCTATTACTTACCCTGTATAACTACGTGAACGAAATTTCTTCTCCTAGATTTAGAATTTTTTACTGTATGGGCCAGCAAATATTCGTATAAATTAGAACGCGCAATTGAAAAAAACTACTCCTCCCTCTTTTGAAAATTTAGGATGAATTTTGAGAAAAATATCAAGAATTTTATGATTCCCTTTCTTATTTTACTTATTTTAAAAGTTGCTCCTTTATTTAAAATTATTCTGTTCACTTTCATGATGTAATTGAGTAGGAAACATCATTTGATTTAATGAATTGTGTGCTCGATGAAGAAATAGGCAAGTTTTAATTAAAATAAGCAATATTTTAAATATTTTAAGAAGACATTTTATAAAGATTAAATTTTAATTTGTGCAACTAAATGATTATTTGTGTTCCAATCTATCTTAATAATTTGTTCGTTGAAGCACAGAAGCCTTTTATTACCATAATTTTAAATCATACAAGGAACTACTATCCGAAATTATTCAAACTATCAATAAATAGTATATAAACTCGAATTAAACAAGCAATCGTTTTTTAAATATGCCAAGAAATCGATCGAGTGATTTATAATAATTGAATAAGTTCAGATGTGAACTGAAAAATAAAAAATCTGGTGTGAAACAACAAACGACTTTCTCTTACGGACATAGTTATGCCAATAGTACCCACAAATGATTAGATTATTGTCTACGTTTATTTTGGAAACAATAATTGTAACGGTCACCCA
>JAHWXV011084193.1:0-10960 GCA_024586415.1 Phrixothrix hirtus
ATTTGGACTTAAATCTGGACTGTATGGATAATGAATCATTAATTCTAGCTTTTGCCGCTTAAATAATCGACAGTTTGTGATGCTGTGTGGCAATGCATTGTCATGGTGCAAGATGATCCGATGTTTTGCATTAGTTTTTCTAATTTCATTGATGACTTCCGGTAAGCAAATGCTTGTACACCAATCAGCATTGACCGTGCGACGATCCTCTAAAGCGACGGTAGCAACGTGACCAGTAACACTGAAAAATGTTGCGACTATTTTCTTTGAAACACTTTGTAAACGGACAACGTTTGTTGGATTCAATTCATCTTGAAGACCCAAACGCCCGATTGTTACTTTGTTTCTGGCTCATATGAATAAATCCAAGTTTCGTCACCTGTAATGATGTTATAAACCAAACTTGAAGCACCACGGTTAAATTTCTTTAGCATTTTCTTGATCTATTGAACACGAGCCACTTTTTGAGCCTCCGTCAAATTGTATGGAATCCATCAGGCACATAATATTTTCACACCTAAATAATCATGCAAAATGATTGATATTTGTTTTATGTCAATGCCAAGAGTCGATCCTATTTCACATGTCGATCCATCTCAATGATCTCACGTACAGCATCAATATTTTTTGAAACAACACTAGTTCGCGGTCGACCTTCACGAAATTCTCCACTGAGACTACTGCGACCAAACTTGAATTCTGAAAACCAGCGATAAATTGTTGTTTTGGATGGTGCACCGTTACTAAAAGCCGAAACATTGTTTTGAGTTAAATTACCTTTAAAATCATAAAAAATCATTGCACGAAAATCTTCGCGATTTAATTCCATTTTTGTCGATAGCTGTTTGCTTCACTCTTAAATGCAAACGTTACCAAACGATGTTTTATTCAACTGGCAATGCTACATAACCTAAAAAATGTCAAATTTTACGACAGTGCCATCTATGATTCTCTAGCAACGACGGAAGTACTCGATTCCCGAAACATATCCGGTATTCCTCGTATTACAGGTCAAAATTCAGGATATTCAAGCTTCTGAACATGATAAGAAAACTTCTTTTTAAAATTTAACGTTTCGTTATTTATCATGTATTTCGGCACTCTGAATTTTAGCTTCAAAATTCTTACGTGTAAATTTTGGAACCAGAAATGTTGAATATTATAAATGATGCATTTTTGCAATTCAATTAATTAATTCTATAGTAGGCATTTATATATGTTAATTTTTACAAGGATGAATTTTCTGTTAAAAGTATTTAATTTTGTTGTAAATCTTAAGGAAATGATTAGTGCACAGAGCATTTTTATAGCGTGCCTCAGATAAATGGAACGAACTGTGGCCCTTCTACATTATACTGTAGAATGCGTTAGGCCTTGATAACAATAAGCCAAATCATCGTATCAAGTTCTTTCCCTATTTTTGCCATAATTTTAGTGATGTTATTTGTTTACCAGAAACATACTTTGGTTTCATTGAATTTAGTTTCAGTTAGTTCACATTTTAATTTTGGTAAGGTAGCATAGTGCGAAATATCTGCTGTTTTTCTTTAACAGCGTTAATCTATTCGTTACTGATGGTTAGTTATAAATTCTAACGGCCAAGCGCGCTGCAATTCTTTATTTAAAGTCAACACAAGGTGAGGTACTATATAATTTCGCCAGGTCTACTAGAATCTGCCCACGGTTGAAGTATTTGGCCGTGATTTTAATCTACCAAACATCACATTGACGCGGGATCTAGGCTCAGACGTAAACGTAGTAACCGCTGAGTTACATACGGCAGTAATAAAACTGATATCATTGGATCGATTAGATTTTTAAATCGCTTGTGCAAATATTCATTAATAGTTTTTTATAGATTGGTACAGTACAACACATTCGAAAGTTTTATTAAGAAATTCAATTACACCCTGTATAAAAATTAAAACAATTTTAAAACAGTGCAACTCTAACTATAATACAGTTTATGATTGAAGAATATTACACTATTGTAGAATATAGCGACCACGCATTTTAAGCCACATGTTAAAAGAGATACTAATTGCGAATTTATGAAATTATATATATAATTTCTGACAACTTTTTGCGATTAAAGGCTTTTAAAAACTTTAATTTGCACCACTTAAATTCTTTTTTTGAACGACTTTTACTTCCTGTTTCGTACTGTAACTTTATCGTTAATTTTTCTAATAATATTCTTTGTAATAAAGAGTTAGAAGTATGTGAGTGTATAGCCTTCATAGTTTTTATTACCTTGGTTTTTACGATCTCATTCTTGTTCAATTTTTTTAATGTAAGATATTATGCAAACACGCCGTGCTCATCTAATTGCAAGAATTACTTCGATCTCTGTGGTGCAAACCTTAAAAAGTACATAACTTAACTAAGAAATATTACAAAAGTAGTAATCATAATTGGGTATTGCGAAATAGATTAAAATACATATACTAGAAAACAATAGATGAGACAATATTTTAAACATAGTTTTAGATGAATACGGTGTTAGAATGAATAAGTTTAATTAATGAGTTTTGCTGTCATTGATTAACAAATTTGTTAATTTTTTTTTAGGGACGGTTCTTATATTCCTGAAATCTTCTAGTTCAGTCCAGTCACATTGCCCTTGATTTGCTTTTTGAATCATATACACCTTGAACATTAAACGTCAATTTACAAGTCAATCGTATAACTTATCGTTTAGTTAGCATAAGATATTTTCAAGTTATTGACACTAATTCAGAAAACTTGATAAAGTTGAAAATCATTGAATAGTAGTATAGTTAGCGACGAGAGATAAACCGCTGATCAATTTTTGTACACTAAACTGCCACTCAGCCACGCTCTGCAACCACTCTACCACGCTCAGCCATCACTGGTCCACGCTCTGCCACCGCTCAGCGATTACTTTGCTACTCTCTGCTACGGCTGAGTCATACTCTGCCACACTTTGCCATCGCCCAGTCATACTCCGCTACGCTCTGCTTTGCCTGTATACACTAAATTACTAAATTGCCATAGCGGTTTACCCTTCGGATAGTGATATGTTCCTAGTGACTGCTTATTGTATTTAAATTTGAAAAAGTGATCAAGGTAAATAGCTTTAAGTACAATCAAAAACCCACAACAGTTGTTCAGAATATTTTTCACCCAAATCTAAAAATCATTCTTTAAAGGTTTTAAATTGTTATTAAAACGTTGTATTTGTATTCTTAGGTAAGGTAATTGTAATAGAAAGTAAAATTTTGACATTTTTGTAACTTTTCTTTGTCATGTTTATTCCAAGAACATACAAAGATCCCTCATGTAAAACCATTTTTATTCCTTCCTGAACATTAATTACACATAATTTGAATTTTACGCATTGTTTATCAATTCCAAGCAAAGTATCAAATACATGATTATTTTAATTTAATATATACCAATAAACTGTTGAAAAATAAAGGAGAAAAGTAAATAAAACATGATTTCCTTGAGAAAGTTATGTGTTTAGTGATATGTTTAATTAATTTACATATATAATTTACATATCTATGCCCTAAAAGTAGTCACTAACAAAGTAAACTATGATACTCGAAAACCACTTCAATGAAATTCCAATTAAAAATTTCCAACTATTTATATTTTATGAAATTTCTAATGATAATTTAAAAGCTGAACTATTTATAATAAGGATACACTGAATATAAAAAAAGTAACGTGTCTTACGCATGAGCTACAATAAATTGAGTTACAGTTTTTAGGAAGATCTCAATTGAAAGCATGTCTAGAAACTCTATGTTTGTAATTGTTTCATAAGCCAGTTTTACACATTAATCTTTATATTTTGAGAATAAAGGACATCCACAAAATGAATTTTTAAATGCTAAAATTCCTACTGGAAACTTCTTTCTGTGACGATAATCAAAACAGCTTGTCACAACTTAGAAAGAAATTCTAGTGAGTTTTCGAACCGCATTATAATCACTAATGAAACTTTGATGCAAAAACAAAGGAATGGTCAAAGTACAATTTTGTTATTCTTTGCGTCTAAAAAATTTTGGACACAAGACTACAAAGATTTCTTGTAAATCTAGATTTTTAAGACAGACATACAACAATCAATATATGGTTACATTTTTTACAGATTTTTATTCACTAAGGTCCCGTGTATACCTGTGGTAAATAATTCCCCTTCTATTCCTAATAGCAGATGCAATTTTGTCGAAACGTCGTCGTGAAGAAAATCTACAACGAATTATGTGGAAAACACCCGGAAAACTAATTTAACATTTGACACCCGCGGAAATCTTAAATTAAACATATACACACACATACACGCGCGCACATACGTTATCCACCCACTCACCCATTAATTTTTTTAGATAATGCACTAACAAATACAAATTAGGCCATTATTTGTGACAGCAGATCAAGCTCTTATTTATTACAAGTTCTAATTAAATTACGGATTGCAATTCGATAAGTTGTTATAATTTGTTATAATGAGAATATCATTCAGCATTTTTGCTTGAATTCTTATAACGGTTTGGGATAGTTGCCAGTAATTCATAAATGTTATCATATATAAAATTTTCAAAAAAGTGCTTCTTAATTGAAGTTAATAATTTCAAAAATGCGTCTCTATAAATACACAGAATTACCCATTTTATTTTCTTTCAACTATTTCAAAGCAACCCTGTATATGTATATATATATATATATAATAAGCTTTATAAGTAATTTATATTATATTATAGTTTTATATTTACTACTAAAATGATTAATAGACTTTGTTTCTTTTAATTATTGAAAAGGATTCAAGGAAATTACTTTATTTCAATGACTAACGTTTCGTGGCATCTAATTTTTTTCTTCCTCGGAGCCTAAAACATATATTATTTATAGAAATATAAATAAAGTTATGTTAAAAAGCTAACTTATCAACTAATAACATATATACAAATAACATCAAATAATTTTATAGAATATAAAACTTGACATAAATTTTTTTAAATATGAATTAATGAAATTTACAAAATCGGAAAAGATCTCACTATATAATGTTTATAAACTTAGAAATTTGTAAACTAGAATATAAAAAGAACATAAAACATTAATAGTTAAATAGATGAGCGCTTCATCATTGAATCCAGAGAAAAAACTATGATTTACATATAATTAATTTGAAAAACTCATAATAAAAAATGCTAACCAGGTTAGATCCATTTTTATTATTTATACAATTACTAAAATTTTTAATAGCAAGTGTTTCGAGAAAGACTCTTTTTGTAAAATTAGATTCTTTATAAATAATATCCACTAAATCAAGATTACATTCATGTTTAGTTGTATATACATGTCTTGCTAAAGCACATCCCTCTGGTTTCTTTAAAAAATCCGACCTGTGCTGTTTAGTCTAACCTAAATAGTGACGATCACAAGTGTTACATGTTATGCAATAAACATATTTAATATTACTTAAAATTCTTATGGGGAACATATTAGTAAAAAATTTTGATAGGGAAGTGCCAAAATATATATTTAATGTTTGTAGTTAGTTTAGGTATGTAAAGTAGAGTTCTGAATTGAAAATGTTGTTTAAGGTTAGAAATTTGAAAGTTTGTAGAATTAGAAAAAGTAATATTGTGAAGTAGACAGTTATTTTCCAAAAGAATGTTTTTTAAAAATATTAAATCATATATGTATAAGAAATATGAATTTGAAATTCTGACAATTCGATTTTTTTAAACCTTGAATTACACTTATTTTATATTTTTTAGGAAAAAGGAATCTATTAGCATCAGTCGGTTTACGATACCATTTAATTTTTAATTATAAGAGTATCGAGGAAACTAATTTGATTATTGCACTCAATTTCATGGGCAAATTTAATGTTATCATTAAAGAAATTGAAAACATTTAAAGTATCATCAATGTATTCCCATGGAAGCATGCAAATTAGGTCGTCTACATATTGAAAGAAAAAATCAAATTTAAAACTAGAATTTGCAATAACATGATTTATAATATGGGTCATAATAATATCTGCAATGATAGGTGACAACGAAGAGCCAATTGGTGTACTAGATGTTTGTTGATAGAATTTACTGTCAAAAGTAAAGTAAACAGAGTTAAAGGTTCAAACAGTTTCAGATATCTCGTGTGTACTTGAATTAAAGCCCGACTTTGGTTAATAATTTTAAGAACTAAATCTGTAGGAATGTTTATAAATAAGATAACAGCATCAAAAGAAACTTATTTATTATTAGTGTTTACTGCATAACTATTTTATCAACAAAATCAAAAATATCCGTAAGCTTAAAAGTATTAAATTGTTTGAAAGATGTTTGAAGAATTGAAGATAAATATTTAGCAAGAAAGAGATACTACTCCAAAATTATTAAATAGCGATCTTTTTTATCGCATAATGTGTAACACTTGTGGTCGTCACAATTAAGTCAGACTAAGCAAAGGCTTTAAAAGCGCCTGATTCAACACAAGTCGGATTTTTTAAACAAACCAGAGGGATGAGCTTTTGCAAGACATGTATACATCACTAAATTTGACTTAGTGGATATTATTTATAAAGAATCTAATTTTACAAATTTGTAGAAACAGAATTGTCATAGATATAATAAAACTTTAGTCGAAGCCAAATTCGTTTTTGTAGATCTTGTTATATTTAAAAGACCTGTTTTAATTTTATTTATATAAATCCTAAATTTTGAAATTTGTAGTTTTAGTTGTTAATAAATTATAGACTCAAATGAAGTGACATAGATTGGTCCCGAACCGTCAGCTTTACTAAAAATTAACTAAAAAAATGTTGACATTTCCACTATCTTTGACAATTACATAAAACCCGAATTCTGTTTTATACAGTAATTTATATCATTTTATAAAATAGCATTGATAAGAAGAAATAGTATGATATATATATATATATATATATATATATATATTACGTAAAGGCGCCAAAAATGGGTATATATGTCCGTAGTGACACCAATTTGTGTTGCCAGAACGATTCCACTGATATTTGCCTTCTAAATCATCGTGGTCGAATCTAAACATAATAACAAAAGGTGCCACTTGGACCATATACTTATAAAAAGTTCAAATTTAATCGAAAGCATAGATCTGTAGGGGCAGGATACTAGGAAAGTATCATAACATGGCGAAATGGCACCATTTACGTGCTAGCGGCTTTATTCTAGCTGAATAGCTAGTCAACGTCGGCGAGTTTACCTAGCTAAGGATTTCTTTACCTGAAAAGTTCTGACTGTTGTTGACAAGCACAATTGAAGCTATAGTAGATTATTTACTTAATATAACACTTTAAAATGGTCTTACTTTGCTCAAATGACAACTATACCTCAGCAATTTTGATTTGTCATTATTGTAAATGCTACTTGTTCACATCACGTGCATGAGAGTACCGCCGTATGTACAGGAACATCGTAATACAATTCTATAGTTTTATTATCATTTGATCAAATCGCAAGTGTGATATTTTATACAAATGAAGTGTGTATACATTTTTTGATGGATTTCGTATTATGAAAACACTAAATCAAGAGCACGATTTTATTTTACTCGTTAATACATAATGAGTTATTAAGTAATATGACACGATTACACTATTTAGATGTTAAGTGCAATTATATAAATCTAAATTTTAGTTTCGTCTATATGACCATCCTTGTTTCTTATAGCAGCCGCACATGATTTTGGCGTCCTTGTAAATAATTTTGACAAAACTAGCAGCTCAACTTTTTCCATGTCTTCTGGAGTCATTCACACACCATACGCAAGAACGTTAAAGGAGATTTTCATACCTCCCTAAGAAGTTTCATCTATATCACATCATCCCAGATTTATTGTGACCATTTCATTATAGTATATTCTTCATCCTTTTCGAACTGGGCTAAATACTCGAGAATTACTTCTGCAGTATATTTGGGATCCATGTCTTGTTCAAACATAAACTTTTTACACCAATGTTTATTTCGGATGAAATAATACGTTGCTCCATTGGATTGGAATTTCTTTCTAACGATATTTTTGTAAAATTCTTTCGATTTTTACTACTTCACCACATAGTGGTTTCCATTAAAACCTTCAAATCATCACAGATTCTTCCTCGTGCTTAATTGTAGGCACAATACGTTGATTTAATGCTTGTTTTATACAGAACTAATCACTGATCTACGTGATAAGAAAAAGTTTTGGTGCCCTCAGCCAATTTCAAACGCCTTTTCCTATTTTGCTAACGTAAATAAAGTTTTTTTAGAGCATCTTTACCCTTAAACATCTTTTTACCGTCGACACAGTAACGAGATTACGTCAGGCAACATGTACTTCCGCTGTAATTTATAAGTAGCATTTCGCATATATTGCAACAAAAATATGACGATTTTTTGCGTGAGTTGTTAGCTTTCGTTGGTTAAATATTTCTTAAGATTATAATCCAAATTTAAATTATCGTGATATCTTTGTTTTGTGGAGTTTGTAACGCGATATTATTAACATACCTCTACCTAACTAAAGTTCTCCTTTGCTCGGCGCTTTTTGAAATTCAACGTGCTTGAAAATCAAAAATAAGGTATTATCATAGTTTAATTTAGAACGTACAGAAAGTTGAGTAGGCTTTGTTCCATACACATACATTAACACAGTTTATAAATCTTATGGTTCTACTCAAAAGCATCTATTAATAAATCTTAAAACGCCGATTCCCAGTTTTCTAAACATAAAACCGTTAACATTACCATCCTTCTAAATAATACGACTTAATTTTATAGTACAGTGGAAATTATGGAGTGCCTTTTATTTTTAGGCAACAACCCATAGTCGCAGAAAGGTATCATAATAACAATGATAGCTTTTATTAGGTCTGCATGGATAACCCATCAAAACATTCTGAATAGTATATAGACAATCTTTGGCAATATAATTGTGTGCAGTCGTGTACATTAATAAGCTAAATTTTTAATCATTGTGTTTTAATTTTTGACTTCTGACCTCATATATATTTAACTTAGGATTAACGTAAATTATCATTTTAATTATGTTTCGTTTGGTAATACTGCTTTGTTACCTAAATTCTCTTCTAAGAATCAAGAATACATCTAAGGGTATTTAAATAAATTATTATTTTACGAATAATTCTATAATCAAGCGGAAGCCCCTTTTTTGGTAACGAACGGATCCAGTAATTGGTTTTTGAAGAAAGTGCCATGTGAAACACATTTTATTATTACAGACTTTTAAAGTTTAGTGGTGTAAACATTTCGAAAATATTTCCAAAATCTTGGTAGAACTAGAATTAACTAAGCTCTTTTTTAAAAACTATCAGCGTAGAAATTATCATCGTCCCTGTATAGACATCTAGAAAAGATATGAAAAATCAGTATTTACTTAAATTTAAAACAACACCTTTCGCAAATACTAAAAATTATGATGGACAAATTGCAGCTGAATCTAAGTCAATAATTCTCGAGATACTGGAAGTGCAGTAAATTTTGATGTATCCGTGTGGAGATCATAAATTGACGCTGGGCGCACCTTTTCGCTTTTGTAAAGTGGATTTTCATATGAACTTGATTTGGTCATCTATGCAAGAAGACACTGTCATTAGTTAAACAAACGTATAGAAAAACAAGCGTTAAATTTAAACCCTGTAGGGTCGAAGTATAAAACAAGACATATTTTGCTAATCGGTTTCTAATAACCAAGAGATCGTTTTCTATAATTAAGGATTTGGTCCTAAATGTAATTTGAATTACTGATTGTGCCTTACACATTAAAAATTGAAAAGTGTATCATTCTAGATTGAAAATTTAAAAAACGCTTAGATAATTAGTTGCCTAATTACAATTTGTTACATATAACACCTACCTATGAACTAACGTAAGGTATTGATTATCCGTTGGATTCTACAATAAAACAGCAAAAAAAGATTTTTATTCGCCTATTACGACTCTATACCCAATTTAGTTTATTATATTTGTTGCTTGTACGAGTGCAGTGCCCCTTCAACTCAATACACTTATTCCAACGATATTCAAGGCGTTTAAAGCCATCAGTAAAATAAGATCTATCCAAGTCTGCAAAATAATTCATCAGTACATGAAAATTTCTTAGCAGCAAGCTAAGTTTTCACATATGGAAATAAAAAATAGTCAGAAGGAGCCAAGTCGGGTGAATATGAGGTACGTGGAAGCTTTTCGATATCATAAACGCACAAAAGGTTTTTCATTGCCAAATGTGACCGACTTTCATTGAAATTTGCCTTCAACTAACCCAACAACGATCACTAATACTTTCCTGTTATTATTCTACCTTTTTGAAGGTAGACATTGAAAATCATTGCGCAAGGATCCCATAATTGCCACGACTTTACCAGTCACTTGAACGCTTGAACTGGCTTCTACCCATTGGGTAAATGGATTTTTGATTTCCGGAGTGTTGTGGTGGAACCAAGTTTCATAAACAGTTTCAAACACTACCGAAGTTGCTGAACGACTACGTTTTGGTTCAGTTAATAAATCAAAATGCCGCACTGATCTTACATAAAGCTTTTTCATATCCAAAACATCATGCATCTTTACTCAAAGATCTTTCAACACAGTATCTATTTTGTTATCATTTCTTGTTTACGGTCACCTTTTAATCTGCCATGCCGTTCAGCACCGTAAATACTCGATCGGCCACAATGAAAATTATTAAATCGCTTGTGAATTATTTCAGTCGATATATCAGAGTTCAGATAATATTTGTCAAACCTTTGTTTTGTTTCTGTTGTTGATTTGCCACGCAAAAAATTATTATAAGGAAATACGAGAATCACTTTTTACTTTCTCTTACCTATATGAATCGATCCTCGCACGTGACTGCAACAATTTCACTAAAATCCAATAACCGGAAGTGCCACTTTACTCTTGTCATTTTTTGGTTTTTCCCGATTTTCTCGAAATCG
>JAHWXV011084354.1:0-11123 GCA_024586415.1 Phrixothrix hirtus
TTTAGAAAATATGTAGGAAAGCGATAATTTTTGAAACTTACGAGTACATAAAAAGTACATATTTTGGAAGAAAGTGGTACATATTTACATAATAAATTACGTATGTACGAGTATGGACGCTGCTTTTGCTTCTTTGAGTTGATTTGGGACATCTGAAAATAATACCTATATTAAAACGCGCATAAAAGCTACAGCAATTGGTTACCGAAAATTTACAGGAGATTCTATACAATTCTATACAAGCCAACTAATGGAAATCGGGCAGTTTAATATACCGATAATTGGCACTCTAAAAAATTGTATTAAATTTAATATCAAAGCTATCATAACCTCATTTTGTTAATAATAAAACATTTAGTTTAATGTAAAATAAATTATAAAACCCACTATTGTTTGTTAGAAGATCAATATTATATATTACCCAAGGTACAATTCTTACCGTGAAGCTAATTTTTGAGGCTTTATTACAACTGACTGCAAACTTTTATTTTTATAGAAGCAAGTTAGAACTAAGGTGCTGCACAGTTGACTACATTAAAAAGAGCGGGATTGCTAGTAAATTATTTCAACCAATGATCTAACAGTATTTTGGCGGATAATTTGAAGATTATATAAATTGTGTAATGGTGCCAATAAATGGCTGTGTGCTAACAATTGAGATGTTTACCGTAGTATTTTGGTACATTAATTATCAACGTCATTTTTGGTTGAAAAAAATCTATCTTATGATGGAAATGGGTTCTAAAAAGGTATGCTCATATTTGAATTACTGTTATGGTATTGTTGATCTGTGGCCATGCAGTCAATTTTTAATTTATTAATTTGCGATCACAATTATAGGTAAAGATCTGCTGTAGATAACTAACAATCGATTCTGTTTGGACGACGAATAACCCCTAGGATCTACTCATAGTTAGCCTTATTAAAATTAGGAGATCTGCCCTCAGCTTGTAACAACTTGAGGGTTAGCTTTCTGCTTCTGAAGATTATATGTAGACTTCTAATTTGCTAAATTTACCTACTAGTTATTCTTTTCATAACAGGTTAATGTTGAAATTTTGTTCTGTATAATTTTATTTTCAATTCTATTAATTTGGGACTAGTATTTTACTCCGAAAGTTAATAAAAATTTTCACTTATTTAGTTTTGGTTTAATTGTTTGAATTGCATTTTTAATAACAGTTTTGTAAAGCATAAGGCCTTTTCGGAAACTGTTAGTAGGTTCGTAACCTGAACAACCTAATCACATGACCAGGTTAACCGGGTTGTATTAAAAACTGCTCTAAAACTTAATCGTTTTCGAATGCAAATTCGAGGTTATTTATTTCTATCATTAATTTGTATGTAGAACGATACCAGCTACAATGCAGTAACACTATAAAACAATAAGGTTATCCCCGCTATGCATTTATGTGTGCAATAAATAAAACATTGAGGTTATATTGCAGATTTTAAATGTTTACCCTGCCATCAACTAGGGTTATAAGATAGTTAACCTTATTGTGAATCGAGTTAAACAGATTGATGTTTTCGAATACGGGTTATTCAACAACCTAAAGGTTATGAACGCATTTAATTAACCCGAGTCGCAACCCAATCTAATAGGTTAAGTTTCCGAAAAGGCCTCTATAATATAGGAATATATAATCAAATTCAGGTTAAGTAATTTTCAATATTTGTTTTGACGATATTTGTTCAAGTTAAACATTTAATAATTCTGTTCTTGTGAAACGCACTTTTAAATAAAAGATCCCATTGTTTTTGAAATAAGTTGATTTATTCTATAATTTGTGAAAGTAATTCTTTTGTTAGTTTAAAAAAAATTCAATGTACTCATAATTATTATTTTAAAATAATTTGGTACTAGGTGTCCCTGTTAGATTTTTTTAGTTGCAACTAAAGAGGTTAGCCTGTATAAAGAACTACTTAAGTTCTATTTTATTTTGAAAACATTTCGAATATCCTTGCAGCCTTTTGTAGGTAATTGTAAAGGTGTTATCAGTCATACCAGATGTCTTTTGTGATTACTCGACTTGTTCAAATCAAGCTATTACCATTTTTAAAAGCATTTGTACGATTACTTTGAAAATTTTTATACTACTTTTAATTTTATGCGATTTTGGAAATCAATTAATTACTGTTATTAATATAAAATTTATAGTTCCAAGCTGCTTATCATTGTTATGCTTTTCCTATTGAATAAAAACTTGACTGCTGATCATTACTTGTAATAAATTGTTTGGATTGAATTTATTGTCTTTTTTTATTTACCAAAGGATAATTAAGCATCCAACTAGTAAATATAAGTTATAACTTTTGGTTAGAAAATCGTCGATTCTTTCACAGTTGAACCACTGATTTTTTTTGAGTAATTTAATTCAATTCAATTTATAAAAACAGTGTGGCACCTAATTGGTTTTGTTTACATCATTTTGAATGACAAATTAATTATAATTTGATAGTATATTTTACTTATTTACGTTGAGGAACAATTTAGGGATCTGTATGTTAATTTGCAAACGACTTTCTAATTTTATTAAGGTGGACAACCCCCTTTTGATAGAGGCGTACCAACGATTCTACATAAAAGGTACTCTGGCTCTACCGATCGGTAAGCTGTGTTAACCGAACAAATTTTTATTTTTATTAAGTCACGTTGGTAGATATCCATCTTTCATTTTCAGGATCAAATGAAATTTCTGTTCTTGTATTTATTAACATGGCAATACTTAAATTTTGTTGTCTTAGTATGGTCGTTTTCTTACTGTTGTGAATTTACACTCCGCTTACTTTAACTTGTGCACAGAATCTCTATTTTATTTCTACTCCAATTGTTTTAAAATTTTAATCTTTGTATAAATGTGTTTGAATACTTACTTAATGTGAATACATTAATTGCAATCATTAAGGAACTCTTTTAAAATTTCCCTCTGATCACATCATATTATTATGACGATGCCCGAGCATCTTTACGATCATTTTAAAATTAGTTAAAGGAGTTTATCTTTCTTTAATAAACTTTGGTTTATGTTTAGCATTAAAATTTTCAATTTATTATCCATAAATTACGTTTTGCTTCTAAATAAACACGGAACTTCAATTTGTAGACTACAATAGTATTTTAATTGATTAATTTTTGTTGATGTCGTTAATTTCGAAACACTGTGAAAAAAATTGTTCATTAGTTCAAATATGCTAAATAACTCTGAAAATACTAGAGATAGATATAGGGAAAGCTAATATCAATTGATGCACAATGTTCTTCTGTGTTTGAAACTGAACACAGATATAGGGAGTCCTATTTGAAAAATACAAGTTTCTAAGGTTCAAAGTTACTATGAATGACCATTTATTATTGAACACCCTGTACATTAATGAGAAAAACTGGAGGCATTGCACTGCAGCTAAGGATGTATGTAACATGTTTTTGTGGAATTTTGGTAACTAATAACAGTGACAAAATAAATATATAATTTAAAGATAATGAATGAAATGGTTGAATTTCACAAACATTATAAATAACTCCAAAACAGCTAGGTATAGGAATGTGTTATGCTAAACGAAGAATAATTTTATGTAGATTCAAAAAATGAATATATTTTATTTAAACTAAAGTTATTACCTACTTCCAGTAGAACAGAAGTGGCATAATCATGAAAATATTTTTATTCGATTGAATAGTGTCGATTGTATCAATTTCCCAATTTTAAATCCAAATTCACAATAGGAGTTGTAAAATGTACATTTTCTATTTATATTGTCTTCTTAAATAATATTACATTGATATTTATGGGTGACGTAAAGCAAGGTTAAATTAAGAACTTATATTTGTCTAGATACGTGAGATCTCAATGTTAGATCCACTAGTTGGGTTACCAATTGTTGACCTAGTACTAGACGGAAATCCCCTGTGCGATAAATTCAGGGACCAAGATATGTATATAAGGTAATTGTATTTTTATCTATTTATTTCTCTACTTATATGAAGCAATGATGAATGATGCAAACAACATAATTGCATGCTTCAAATTATTCAGGCAAAATTGCCCATAAAATAAACATTGCCATAGGAATAAAAAGATCAGCAACGGTTTTTTATTGATTGAAAAGAAAAGTCGATCTTCTAGAAGTTGTTCTTTATTCAAAATTGAAAAGATATATGAAATAAAATTATATAAACAATTTAAACAAAAAAAAATGCTAAAAATCTAATAAAATCAAATTAAGTAAACAAGGATTAAAAAAAAGAAAAAAATAATGACAAAAACAATTGTTATGTAGTTAAGATAATTACAATCACATGCAGCATATAGCTTTAATAAAATTCTGACCTGATCGACGATTGTTAAATAAGGCAAACGATAAGAATTGCAAGAGTTTTCTGCACATTTAATGACCCTGCTGCAATATCTATTGCACACAGTTGGCAAAACTATTCTAAGCCATACAATGTTGCTTTGCAAGCAGGAGTTCTATACATTCCATCGATGAATACATTCACCAACAGCGCTTTGTCGCAAATACATCGTCATAATTTATGAGCAGATTATCCTCTGCCAAAATCTTTGATTTTGTTATTGCTATAGTTGCTTTTGTTAAATTTTGTTTTTAAATTAACAATTGTTATTATTAAAAAAAAATAAAATGAACAATGCTTGTATATTTAATTTGATCGTAGAATTTGTCTGTCACTACACTTTATTGTATTATGGATAGCTTTTAGAGATTATTTAATGCGTTTGATTGTAAATTGCAATCTTTTGTTTTGTTAGCAATGTTTAATTGTATGCTGTGATGTACATAATTAGAAAAATATTCCAAAACTTATTTTGTTATCTTTGTACTTACACCCATTCTAACAAAAATGTTTTTATATTGAAAACTTTCTGTGATTCTTCTGCTTTTGTACCATTTTATATTAAAATCTCAATCACATTACATAATTCTAATCCATCAAAAGTCGCCTCACTGGTTGCCTTTTGCGGGTGCCTTTTAACAAATAATCGCCATTGAACCCATAATTCAATTACATTGACACATTATGTTACATATGTAACAAATATTTTAGAAATCCTCCATTATGTATAGGGGATTACTGTATTTTATACTCTAACCCCATGCTAAGCATTTATTTTTGTAAATAAAATGGTGTTTTCATTGTAACAAATCTGCACTGTGCATTGATCAATATTTCTTTTAACTATCATTATTCACTTGTAATTCAGCATTCTTGTATGGAATAAACTAAATCAGAATAGCTTTTCTAATCGCCCCTGTGATCCAACACGTAATTTTTATTATTTTAACAACCAAAAATTACACAAATGTGGGGGTCGAAAATTTGTATTAGTTGAAATCTTAGCTCATGTGAAAACGTTTTTTGAGAAAACTTTCAATTCAAGACAAATCTGAGAAAATCTATTCTGATTTAATCATCTCCGCCTTTATCAAAACATTCTGGGCCATCTATGTATTTTCGATGTTACATTATTGAAAATTCAAATTCAGTCAATGTTCTAGGTTTGTTTCAATATTAAGTTTTTAACTAAATGTTTCTTATTATGTATCACATATAAACGAAAGAATGTCTAAGCATTCTATTAAAAAGCATGCAGTATGTATATTTGTGTTACTTTTGTTGTTGCGAGAATGTTCGCAGGCAGTATAGTATCTAATGAGGCGTGTGGGCTTTGTATTACCCACCACTCGTCATTCTTTTGCTGCAGTGCCATCAGGAAGAGGTTCCCAAAGGTCATTAAATTGGTAGGCACAAGTTATGTACATAATAATATTAACATATTACAGTTATTAATTTATTAGGATGGAATTGATTTACCCCCGCCTATAGGTTTTGATATTGTCGAAGAAATTGAACTACCACCTTCTCAGCAAACCTATCTGTGCAATGTTGAAGGACAGGCCATTGTGCGACAATTTTTAGAACAGTATTTCCAAATTTTTGATAGTGAATCCCGTCAACCATTATTACAAGCTTATCACGAACAAGCTATGTTTTCTATGACATCTGCTTATCCCTACGGGCAAAATTCAAAAACGCATAGTTGGTTAAATTGGTATAACACTGATAGTAGAAATTTATTACGAGTACAGGATTCTGAACGCCGTCATAAATTACTAAAGCAAGGAAATATTTCAATTGTTTCCTTTTTGTCAGAGATGCCTTCTTCAAAACATGATATACACAGTTTTACAGTAGATTTACTTTTATTCACGGTAAGTAATATCTAAAATATTGGTTTGCCATATATGAATATTTTTATAGCCACAAATGCTGCTACTAACAGTTACTGGAATGTTTAAAGAATTGCGAAGTGGGCATAAGATACCACCAATTCGTTATTTTTGTCGAACTTTAGTGATAATTCCAGCTGGTTCTGGATTTTGCATTTCAAATGAACAACTGCATATATCAAATGCAACGGAGAAACAAGTAAAGGTGTTTAATATAAAAATAACTTTAATATTTGTTATAATTAATTTAATTTTAAAAATCAGGCCATGTTCAAAACACCAATGCCAGTAACACCAACAGAAGTTCAAGTTGCAAATTCAACAAGTCCATTAGTTCCAGTTTCACCAGTAATTCAAATACAAATTCCTGATGATAATACAAAGCAACAAATGGTTCAGGCAATGTCACAACAGTCAGGCATGAACCTGATATGGTCGCAAAAGTAAGTCGATGTACTTAATATTAATGTATCATAATTTAACGTAACATTACAGATGTTTGGAGGAATCGCAGTGGGATTTCAATCGTGCTGCTTTTGTTTTCACACAACTACAAAGTCAGGGAACAATACCCATGGAAGCATTTGTAAAATAGCATTTGGAATTAATGTGCACAATAGATTATTAGAAATCACGTATTCGATAAGAATATTTTCAATTGTAAACATTGTCAAAATGTAACAAACATGTTTAACAAAATCTGTTGTTTATAAATATTTCTATGTTGTACTTAATGAACTTAAGATTTGTTAAATGTTTTTGTTATATCAGTATTTTAAGATACACCTGAACAATTGCAATATAAGCAAATACTTTTTCTATTGTAAAGCTGTGATTGAACAAAGTTACAAGCTATTGCATGTTAATAGTATCGATGTTCTTTTTTTACATATTAGACAAGTTTCTTAATTTATCATGGATGCATCAGTGAAACTGCTAACGTCATTTATGATGAATCTTGGATTATTTTGATTTGGGGTTTATTTAGAGACCAAACTGATGCATCCTTAATACAACAGATTTAAGAACCAAGTTGTTTTCTATCTAAGTATAAAATGTAAGCATAAAATGTAAGCATAAGCAGTATAGATATGGTCATATGTTAGACACAAGTGAAGATGTAATTCAGATCTAATGAAGAATTAATATTAATAAGCAAGAATAACTGAGAGGCTATGTTTTAATTGACTATCCCCTGCCCTTATCCATCAGAAACATCAGTTTTAAAAGTTGATGGAATAGGTGAGCCTACCATAAAACCATCAGATAATTTAGAAACGATTTTAGTAGTTGAACCGGATAAATAAGAGACGCTTGTGATGCAATCTAATGCTATCTGTTGAATTAAGAAACTCAAGGAAATAATTCTTGTTTTCTTTATGTAAATACAAGTATCTAAAATATTGAGATTTTATCACTCAATTCAGAAATACAGCCAAATTTTGTCTGTAACTCAACTTTAACTCGTAACCTTGTCAAAATTGCATAAACAATTATATATGCAACATACATCTTTAATTGAGCCTTAAATGATTGGTCTGTATGGGACCTGTACTATAAAAATATTTTTATTAGCCAAATTTACACTTGGATAAAAAAAATGGGTAGAATCAAGTTACTCAGTTTTCAAGCAGTGAAGGCAAGGAAAATATGTATTGCACATACATTTCAAAAAAGGACGTTTTAAATTTGTAAAATAATCAAAAGTTTTACTAATCAGTACTAGCCTAACTACTTCGGTTGTTCTGAGAATTATAGTTTCCTTTGTAGTAGACACTTTAGGATGTAAAAATTCTCTTGCTCTTTAAGGTTTCAAATGCAACCTAACTTTATATGCAAAGTTAAGAATTTGGTTAAAACAAATAACCAGAAGTACTACTTTTTCTCTGTTATTTTTAAACATTTCCTCAATGTTTCTTCTTTTGCAATTTTCTTGAAATCAGCTCTAACAATTTTTTTAAAACTTAGTACAGTTCTTAGCTACTTAATCCTGTTTTATATGAACAAGCGGTTTCTCTATACATTTCTGAAAATCAATTAACCGGAAATACTTAATTGTGAACAACATCTCAAAAACTAAACATTATATAAAAATGAAATTTTACATTTAAGTTTCCTACCCACCAATGGCAAGAACTTAATTAAAATTAATTGATCACTTAATTGCCACTTTATTCTTGTCATTTTTAAGGTTTTTGGATTTTTCTCGAAAATGGTTATAACAATTTTAAAACTTGCTGTGGTTCTTATTTCTTTGATGCCCTTTTACATGAACTTGACAATTTCTCTGAAAAATGCAGAAAATCTCTGGAGTTAAGCAACGATTTGCAAGTTTAACAAGTTGGATGGGTGATCGTTAGAATTATCGTTCCCAAAATAAATGTAAATAATATTTTAATAATTTGTGAACATTATTTGCATATCTATATATGTAAGAGAAAGTTGTGTGTTGTCTCACACCTAACTTGGATAAACAATGAATCTCTTAACCGGTATTAAGACAATAACCAAAAATCTTATGCCACTTCATCTTTATGCCTGGACTTAGATTTCACATTGAATTAAATTGGATACTTCATGACATCTTCCTCATAAGCTCCAGGTTCCCAGTTATCTTCTTAACAGCAGCAATCTTTATATTAATAACTGTTTGGAAGATGTAAAGCTCATGTTAACTTTGAGTTAGCAAAATTTGACTGTGTTTTATTTGTGCGTACTTGCACACATACAGTGAAACTTTTATTTAGCAAAGTTGATACATTAAAAAAAAAGGTTAAATGGAAAAGTTGCTCAAGAAATAATTGGTATGTCAAACTTACACACCTAAAAATTAGTGTGCAATTCTTGTCTTAAATTTCATGTATATCTAGAAATTTTGGTTAATTGCTTGACATATAATAATAAAGAATTTGTTCATTTCAAAACTAATTTTCATACTAGAGTTAATACAATGCTGAATGATTTGTACAAGAATGTGAATTTTTCTAAGGGTCTAAATGCACAATCTCCGTTAAATAGTTTTATTATTGTATACGGGTTTTAGTTGAAAGTTTAGCTCTTAAGAATTTAATTCAGGCCAAATTTACAGATATTTTTCATGTTTATTATTGTGTAAAATAGGGTAAACAATTTTGGCAGCAACATCGTATTAAAAATTTTCTAAAATGGAAGTTTCACTGTATTTATTTAGATTTATTTTTATAAGGTAGTATGATTTAGTACAAATTGTGTGTCTTGATCTATAATTTTAATAATATTTACAAGTTTTGCCTAAAATATTCACGTTTTAGACAAAATTAGGCAATCATGATTAATATAAGGATACAAGATATTTAAGTTTGTCCATCATCTTATAGAAAATTATTTTATAAATCCTATTGTTTCATAATTTATATAAAATAAAAGTATTGAACAACTGATCGTTATTTTAATAGCATTATCATACTCTCATTTTTTAGATAACATGTCGACTATGTTTTGACATCTATAAACTTGTCAATGTAAAGCGCAATATTTGTTATCTGTATATATTACAGACGTTAACTAGATTAGTACACATTGAATAGTGTGGCCCCATAGCTATTAGCTCAGACAAAACCCACGTGTAATGTTATTATTCACAATACTACATAAACAAAAAGGTAGAAAGGAAAAAGCTTTTTACCCACCAACTAAACTTGAATTCTAAAGTTTGGTAGAGGGGCATGGGTGTATGTACTGTGGAAAAGAACAGAATTCTAAATGTAGACCTTTTCACTTAACAGAAATTTTAGGGCACCAGTCGATTATCTTCAAATTTAACTTCTAACGCCCAAATGACAAAGTGTGCATCTCCTTCGTAAAGATAAATAATCTACAAGTAATTACAGAGAAAGAAAAAATATATCAAGAGACAAAGTCATTTATTCCAGAAGGAAATTTATCAGCATAACGTATATTCTTTTCAGAATGCAGGTTATATACAAAGGTTAATTAATATTAATAGCAACAGGCTAACATATATTTTGGAGTTAACTAAAACAACTCTAATTGAAAAAGAAACAAGATGTAAACATTATCCTATTGTTGCGAAAACTACATAAAAGTACCCTGATGATATCAAAATTGCGATTATAAAAACTGAAACAGTTTCGCACGTTTTAATGTTATTATGTTATTATTATTTAAATTAAAAGGACAATGTAAAAGACTTTAAGGATTCGCGAAGTGGGAAACATTTAATAATTAAAATAATTAATTATATATATAAATGTTTGTAAATCCAGTAGCTTGCCTAAATGAAAATTAGACAAACTACAATTAATGTATTTAGTTAAAATAAGTTAAGTTAATTGTATATATATATCGAATAAGTTGCCGCCATTTTAAATATGAACATGTTGCAAATTTCAAGTACAGAAATTACCGTAAAGTGCAAGAATAAAATAAATAAGTCACGCTAGTGGAACAAAGCGACTGCGTCTTAAATTAGTATATAAAGAGCAACGCGAGATGCTCCGATACCGAACATGAAGCTAAGAACTCTGACTTTAAGTGAAGCCGGGGGCCTCAATTGCCAGGCTGACACACTTCGCCTTTAACCACGAAACGAGCTAGATATACTGCTGTGATATTTTTGTAATTTAGATTAATTTATATTTTGAATGCCCCACGTTTGGGCGTCATATAATTGCTCTATTTTTTTTGTTTAATTATTTTATTAATTTATTTTTACTAAAGCCCCACGTTGAGTGGCACCATATAAATGATATGTTAATTTTGTGTAGAACAATTTTTTATTTCAAAACTTAATTTAATTATGTTGATTATCCACGTTTGAGTGTCGTATAAATATGCTCTGTTATTTATATTAAACAATTATTTAATTTTTT
>JAHWXV011084566.1:0-10001 GCA_024586415.1 Phrixothrix hirtus
AAAATGTTTCTGTACATTGGTTGTTTGATAATAAATAATTTTATATAAATACAATTAATATTTTAATTTAAATAAAAGTATATTTTCTATTGAAATATAAGGTAAAAGCTTATTTAGAAACAACAGGTAATACAGATAGTTTAATATAATATGATAAGAAAAACAGAGATGTCTATGTTACTGATAGAAGAAACAATGTTGCCAATAGTTACCATTTTTAGTGTTATTTGACTAAATCTTATGTCATTAATTTAGTTAGACAATAAGAGAACTATAGTTCTTATTATAAAGTACATTTCTTACTTATAAGAGGAAAAATTAATACTCAAGTCCAATTGGTCGAATAAAAACATTCAAACCTTATAACTAAAAATTTGTTATATAATTACTGTAGAAAAATAAGAATACTACCAGTTTAACTAACTCAACGAACCAATCAATTATGAAAGTAATATATCATCATTGGTAAATTATTTCAGTCAAAATAGTTCTCTGAAATGAAAAAACGGGAAAGCCCAACTTCAGGTCTAAATAAAATCAACAACGAAAATTTACTTCAAAGTAAAATCAGTAAAACTGATTTGCTTCTAAATAAGCTTTTACTTTATATTTCAATAGAAAACATACTTTCATTTAAATTAAAATATTAATTGGATTTATATAAAATTATTTATTATCAAACTACCAATGTAACAGAAACATTTTAAGAACTTTTGACAAGTCTTGTTAACTTCGTAGAAATTGTAAGTATTTTAATTACTGTTTAAACATACTTATATTCATTATCCTTTTTATATAAAGTCTTGACCTGATAATGTAGAACTTAATCTACGAAACCGGTTGTAATTAAAAAGAAATTTATTTGAGAAATTTGGACTTTTTATTTATAACCTATAAGTAAAATATTATATACGTTTATTTATGGAACGATAATTGCAACTGTCGCTTATCCAAATTACTGAACCCGCAAAACGTTGCTTAACTGGGGAAATTTTCTTCGATAACTCGCTTCCCAGAGAAACCGATTAATTCACGTAAGAAACTTAGCAAGTTTTAAAAAAATCGTTAAGTTTTGAACGAAAACATTTCATATAGGGTAAAAGAAAGTTTAACGAATTAAAACAAAACATTATTTAATAAATAGGATAACACATAAGTAAATAATTTATGTTTCATTTATTATAATGCAAAATAAATATATAGAATAAATCGAATAAAAGCGTGTTGAATGAAAAGAGAAAACAAATCACAACCAAAATTCAAACATAAATAAAGCACTTCAAAGTAAAATATTTTGTTTTGTAAACATAATCAATCGAACTGATTTTTTTTCATGGCGCAAATCGTTTCAATTTTGCTTTTAAGTCATTATACTTCTTCCAGTTACTATTCACATATCTGCAAGAGGCAATGCAGTAATCCACAAATCCAGAAGCAGCAGGTGAACAAAATAAACAACTCGATGAACAGAGATGTTTAGCATTAGGTATTATTATCTCAGTAGTAACTTCGCCATTTGATACCTCAAGACATATTAGATTAATCGTTCCCAAATTGACCTCGAATTGGTGACCATTGATAACATTGACAGACAATTAGTGATATAAATCAGGAATTTCATCACCACTAAATGACATTAAATAAAGTTGCCCAACTAGTGAGAAAACATTTTCTCTGCATCCAACTCTGAATCGTAAAATTGTGGCAAGATTTTTCCACATTTTCTAGGGACACAGATAAATGCTCAAATAATTCTGTTTAGGTATGTGATTTACATAATTGAACGATAATAATTTGAGTTACAATAGTCAGCAGTTATCGACTATATTAATGTAGGTTGGGTAGAGCAATTTATCTCTTCACAGGCACTGATATAGTGCTCAAACAATTGGTATGCTTCAGCGAAAGAATATCCTTTACTGACGCAGCCATGTTTATCTTTTCGCGTTACCAATTTTGATCTTGTTAATCCCTAATTTATTTTTACCATCATTAATTTTTTTACTAAAATACAGAACTTCCGACGGTTATGCTCAGAGACGAAACCTTGATCTTCAAGATTATTAACTTCGTTTTTCATAGAGGTATGTACGCAAATGAAAGCAACTCATTATGCAATTTCTTGGGCCTTGTGGAACCAAAGCGCTTGCATTCCATTGATTGTTGTTTCGTCCAGAAATCTATTCAGATTGCATTCGTAGTTATAACATTGTACAGGAAATCAGCATTTCCGTCAAAACAGGCACAGATGGAGCGCGACTCTTCCACTATTGCTTCATTTAGATTCGCATTCAAACGTTTGGAACCTTATTTTACAGACATTTTTTCATATCCAAATTAAAGTAAATTATATGATGTATTGCGTTAACATGAAATATTTAATCTCTCAGATGTATATTTTATCCCAATTCAACGATATAGCATGTTATGAACTAGGGTAGATACAGAAATCGGTCTTCCGGGTCTCCCATCAACTTTAACTGTAAATTTGAAAGATCACATCCAATTTTTTACGATTACATACGAAGAACAGAGATATCTGTGTATTCTAAATATGTCTTCGTAAATTTCTTTACCACTTAACCCTTCTGAAAAGAGGTACTTGATGAGTTTATCGATTTTTACAATTTCGGTCGATATGAGTTCTTTAAAATTTTTTCGCGCTTCCGGCTTGTTTTTGTACGTTTACCAGCTTTGTTAATTATCACTTTCTGATATATTTCCGTAACTGTTACGATTGTCATGGTAACGTCACGATTATACTGCATAACAAGTACGTTATGGTTCATAACTACTAGCACTGTTATGAAATATAGTAAAGATTTGCCATCAAACTGTCGTAATTAGGCGATAGTTGTTGTCAGCGCAAAAAATAGTGTACGACACACGATCGTTAAGTGCCTTAGTACAACAAGTCTCGAAAATTAGCAAACTTTTTTTCGGTCTTATTATAAGGCACTTACAGATCTTGTATCGTAATATTATACTACACAGCAATGGTTAGGTTTTCGTAGGAACATTTTATAGTAAGTTGTTGTTAGTTGTTATGGTAATGAAAAATTGTAAATTTGTAATCAATGCTCTCGCTGAATTATAAATTTACAATGGTATAAGAATCTAGAAATTAAACTTTTGTTGCTAATTTTTGCCGAAATATTTTAATATCAATCTATATATATTTTGCACATATCTGGAACGAATGTAGTATAATCTGACAATTTTATAGATAAATGCTAAACCTGTTTATTCACAATAGCTAAATTTTTATATAATATGCATTCAAGTTAGAATTTAAATAATAATTCTACCTTTTATTGTTAATTCTTATAATTAAATTTTGACAAAAAATCTTGCGGAAGATTGGAACATTTAAAATAGTGTCCTGCGTGTCATGTTTCCTTTAATAGGAATTATAAAACTTTAGGCTAACATACCCTCGTCATTATACAGGATGTCTGAATATAAGAAGCATTATTGACAACACGTGTATTCCAGCCCTTTGTGAACGTAAATCTGTAAAAAATTTTAATCTAATCAAAAAAAAAATTGAAAATTTTCGCGTACAAATCTAACATGGTTACGGTCTTGTATATGCTTTACCATGAAACATACTTACAAAAATCGATACTACTTTATTTTTGTTTTCACAATGACAGTGTACATTTACTATGAATGTATTTTTTACAGTTAAGGTCGCCAGCTGAAATAAAAAGAAATCCAACCTATTCCATTGAAATCGTCCAAATTTGCTTTTACTAACACTATTGCTTATTAATTATAAGTTATTTAGATTGGATTATTATAACACGTAGTTGATAAATATTTGAAATTTACATAAGTTTGACCCACAATAATTTATACTGCATACAAATTACGTTACATTTATCATTTAGATTTTTAATTATTTTCCCAAAATTTAAATTATACAAATGATTGTAAATATTAATATATGAAGATATTTATCAAAAACAATTTAACACCGTGTTAAAGCCATTTTGTGAAAATGAAAGTTATTTAAAAAATGTTTTTAAATTCAATAATACAAATGTAGAGATGCATATTAAAAATCGTATCTAACTTTGTTTTATTTTAAAGAAAGTATAAACTTGCAGAATTAACAGATCACTAAAAATTTTAAGGAAGAAGATAAGGTTTCTATTTTAAACGGTAAGTAACGTATCGAGTATTTATAATAATCGACTGACAATTATTCATTAATGGTGCTCTAAAATCGTATACATTCGTTCGACTTCGGCTAGCGGATAAAGATTTATAGCCGGCCGACCATTTCTTGCTGAATACAGTAGCTCAAGTTAAAAATTAGAGGCGGGCTGGAAACTTTAATTGCAAATATTTCGAAAACTATGCAATTTAGACATATAGTTTATAAGCGTTTTTTTGTCGCGCATATTAAGATGTGTCTGCTGTTAAACTAATGCTCCTTATATCTTAAACATCCTGTATTTCTAATTCGACTGAATTCATGTAGAAACAAAACGGAAAACTTCCCTTTGTTCTATCGAAGGTAATACTTCGCATCGATGGACCTTGATTATAAATAAAAAGTAATACACGACCGAAAAGGCCATTAAAATAATAACTTACCCTTTTTAACAAAGA
Source organism: Phrixothrix hirtus (assembly GCA_024586415.1). NCBI lineage: Eukaryota > Metazoa > Arthropoda > Insecta > Coleoptera > Phengodidae > Phrixothrix > Phrixothrix hirtus. The sequence continues at coordinate 4,621 of JAHWXV011084566.1, forward strand.
AAACGGACAATGGAATTAACAAAATTATGAATAAATTTCATCCTAATTACATATTGAAATAGAAAAGCGACTAATATTGAAGCTATACAATTTTTTAATTTTAACAAATAACACACGTGTATGCAAATACTGTCCTGCTTTTTTTGAACGCCTTCTCTGTTCTAGAAATTTTTTACTGGTCAAAAGTTACGAAATTTAAATAGATAAAAATGCAGTTGATTTAAATTAAACAATCCATATTTGCCAATTAAGCTAGAATTAAATATGTACACGTGGCACCGTCGTTAGATTGATAATGACAAAAATGTATTGTTCGTCAGGTCACGATACCTTTATGGGGTAGCGTGGTTTTACAGTAGGGTGCTAATTAATATAATAGTTTGATCTTTACTAAGTTTAGGTGTACTGGAAATAAAGTGCTAGGTGGTATTTATTTACACCCTTAAAATTTGACTTACTGTTGACGAACCCCAAATAAATTTTACAACGTACTCTAAAAGTCCAATGTCATTTTAAAGTAATTCGTGTAACTTACTTTATTTTTCAATGTCATTTAATCTTTTAGATGGATGCCTGTATTTCGGATAGGTTTACAAGAATTCACAATAAATATTTTGTAGTTCATACAAAATTAATTTTATTATCAATAGAAATCCAATTGTAGTAAATTAATAATCAACATGAAAACTAAGAACTAAATTTATATTCTAAGCCCTAAGAAATAATTGAATAACTACGTTTATTTCAAGTTATGCTAATACAATATTCAATATTTTTGAAAAGAAACCAATTCTCAAGTAGATGAACGTTAGTCTAATTTATGGCAGGTCTTACGCCTAAACCCTAATAAAAGATTAGTCAATCGAAGTTGGGGTAACGATTATACCTTTTGTAAATGGACTTCTTGTTTACAAATACGTTAAATAAACGCTTTTATTTAAATTGTTTATCAATTTCAGCGAAGATTAACTTAGTTTACTGTGCTAACCTATTTTTAGAACATAAACAGGAGCTAACCTGGTTTAAAGAATCTTCAGTGTTGTTACCACTACCAGGAGATAACATTGAAACCTTGACTTCGAAGTCGGTTCCTTCGTACACCATTTGATGTTTGAATTGTATCTAAACTAGTTACAATTCTAGTGCTGGCTCCAATTCTAATTAAATCTTGGGTGGACTAGCCATCTTCGAAAGGGATTTAAATATTTTGTCCTTTGGTGGTTCTTGCTTCATTTGGAACTGGTCATATAATGAACAGCGAATGTTTCTTAATATACACTGGCTTAAAGATACGTGGCACATGCACTCGCGCGGCTCTTGGCACAACACGTCGAAAATTGCGCTATGTCGGGCTTATATCGACGTTGACGTTTCCCGGCATGTTCTTGCTTGTCAATAGTGTTAAGCATTTTTTAAATGTGAACCAATCGGAAGCTGCCTACGTGCGTTTAGTTAACTTTCACATAGCTGGTGTTTTTGATCCTTTCCTTGCGGTTAATTGCAGTTTTTTCGAAAACTGCCCTCATAAACCTTTTTAAATGATTACGGCTCCTGTTTAATATTTTTATGGGTATATGTGTGGCTATACTCTGATTTACAAGAGGTTTACCCTTAACTTTCAAGATGTGTGTTTATAGCAGTGGAAAGGTTCCTATAATAACTTCTTATATTACGTGAACCCTTAGGTATATCTAAAATTATTTATTTAAAATTAAATTATAATTTTGTAACTATTTAAATATTTTGGAAAGGTTTTCTATAATTATTTTAAATTGCATAAGCTTTTCCATGTTCGTAAAATTAATTTCTTATAATTAAAATATGATTTTGTGAACATTATATTAAAGAAATAAATAGTAAATTTAAAATAACCCTATCGATGCAAGAAATTGAAAGTAATAATTATGTTTGTGCACAAAACTCTTGGATACGGTAAAAATACCCGTAACAAACTGAAGTTGGGTAATTAAGTGGTTTTATTAGTAAGTATTAAACAACAACGTTGTTTTTAAAATCAGTTAGTTTTATTACGTTTGAATTGAATGTATACAGAATGTTTTAGTAAGCATGTTAATTAGTCATACGGCGCATTAATATTTTATAGAGCAAATAACTTTCCTTTTATATTTATCAAATACTGTATATGATAACATCTATAGCTGTGTATAAAATCTCTTGAGCACATTGGGCATTAAGCATATTAGTAAAAGATAATAGCAGAATATGGATTTCTACCATAAACCTTTTCTTGCTTAGACTTTGTTGCTTACTAAATGTTGCAAATTCATAAATAACAGCATGATAATATCTCCTGTTCCCGATTTTTACGTCGTGATTCGTAATTATTTCTCGGTTTAATGAGGTGGCGCCCTCCATTTTAATCAATTTGAGTTCTAAGTAGCAAGATTCAGGGTATTAGTAGTATAACAGGTAAGTTGAATCATAACATCTTCACGAAGTATGTCGTGCTTTTGTTTACTCGCCGTACCTCCTATTATTGTGTCGCTGACCTGTTATATGCTTCGCTGAAAAATTCCCTGACCCAAGTTCGAACCCGATAGTAATGGAGATCGACTAGTACTATACGAGGTGTGTCTGGAAACTAAAGTTACAATGAATAGTATTCATTCAGTGGGAAACATTTTATTACAACCATACATTATTACAATTTACAGAGTAATACAGTGGTTACTTTCGACGTAATTGCCGCCATTGTCGAAATACTTGTTAAAGCGGGGTACGAGCTTCCTTATCCCACAACCGTAGAATTTCCTCGCCTAGTCCTGGTACCACATTATCACTGTGCTCTTTATCTTCACCGATTGAGGAGTATAGTGATAAACCTAGGATTCATCACCCGTCACGTCGCGTACGTATCCTATCAGTTTCCTTTTATCTTTTTCAGTTAGCATTTTGGCTATCCAGCACTCGCACAATTTGCAGTATCCTAATACTCTACAGCCAGAGCTTCTTGCAGCGTGGTTATCAACACTTCCGGAACCAGTTCGTAACGGCGCGCATGCGTAATTATCGCAGCCACTGCACACGCTTGTTTCTCGCACGAGATTCCACGACACATTGAGGAACTGCCACGCAGGAAAAGCAGGAGGCCAACGACTTTCCGCCAGTGTTGCCAAGTCACGTTCAAAACATTTACTACATCAATGTAGTTTTACAACGAAATTTCGCTTAAATTAACAATGTCCGCCGTTACTACTGCCTAGCTGTACAATTTAGTTGTAAATTACTGTAAAATATTTTTCTAAAAAATCAGGAAGTACTGTACTGCAACTAGTCATTAAATTTTGTTGCATATATCAGACACATAGCCCTAAACCATTTGGCATTAAATTTAATTAATTCCCTTCAATATTTACTGACTTTTAGATTGGCCTCGATTCAAAGACAGACTCTTGGTTTACCGCTTTGAATACAGGGTGAAATTAAAATGGACCGACCTACTTTAATACATTAATACATTATTGTAGAGGCCTTACCATGTCCATTAACAATATCACATAAAATAGAACACTTTTTTCGAAAAAATTGAAAATGTCAACTTTTTGAAAACTGCCGTAAACTATGTAACAAATGAATATGTATAGACGCATTCCAACCTCAAGTACTTGTCGTAAAGGAAACAGCATGTTGTTTGAATATCAATTTACTTTTCATTTCGTGTGAACACTAATCTATCTCCAATACATATCAATACATTTTATTTGTTCGTAGTTTTACGCAGACAAAATTTGAACATTTACTTTTACATGCGTTCAATTTCACTAAAAATCCTATTCAGATTTTTATAAGTAACATAATTTTTAAATTTCCATGTACGATTTTAAATTACATATTTTGGCTTAACCTTTAATTAATACAATAAGAACTGAAGAACTTACCTTTTTACAAGGAATATTCAAAGTGCTCATATGCACTGTTCCACTGTTAATATACGCTTGTACCCTACGAGCGACGTAATGATGATTGTTGAGTTTACAAGAGCATTTCGGGAGAATCGCGAATTCTTCCTGTAGTATCACGTATTCGTTCTATTAAATGTTCTGGGTTATTTATAGGAACTACATTAACTAACTGTTACAGATGGCTCGATAAATAACAATCACAAGGATTTAAATCCAATGTTCAACTTAAAGCTAAATGTAATTAAATTAATAAATACACAAATATGGAAATTAATAAACTTTGGTAACGAAAAACAATAGCAATTGATAAAACACAAAAAATACACATACAATGTTAGGAAACCCACGCAACCACATATGTGAAATTAATATCCTCGATTTATGCACATTTTGCATTTTAGAATAACCTTAATTACTTCATTCGCTTAAAACGATACATTCAGCTGTTCTGCTATTGCAGGGGGACAAACAGTTCTTTAGCATTTTTTTGAAAACGACAAGTAATTCTTTTTCTCTTGATTTCAAAGAACCCCCGCGTGTATAGTTCAAGTTTGTTAGTCTATTTATTTTCACCCTGTCTACTAATAATGTTTTTATTTTGATTGCGTAATGATGTATCGTAAACTATTGTTCTAGATTTTCATCACTGTTGATGCGTAACTTCTATTTTCGCAATTCTGTAAGTCGTATCTGTTGCTTTTAAGTTTACAGTTTAATTAGTTTTAGATAACAACAAAATCCACTGTAAAACATAAACTTTAGGCGTTATAGAACTTAAGCCTTCAACTTTCGATAAGTTCTATTAATAGCGTAAAATAATATATCAATACTATATATAACGAAATAATCACCAATCAAGTCCGCTCGGTGATGGTCGAATGCTCTCAACCGGTTTCCGAAGCAACGCGAACCTATTACGTGAACACTCGCTACTCGTTATTTCGAACAATGAAGTCCTACAGTCATCTACTAATTTCAATATGCCAACCGATTTGGTAAACTTGCTATGAAATGCTAAAGTAGTATTTATGCTTCTAATTTATATAGTGTTTATTCTAATTCACATCAATGGGAACGTAGGTACATACGTATATAAAATTTTCACACTTTGCAAATTTAATCCGTAGTTTCAAAAAATTTACCTTATTTTCCAATGTTTTAATAATGCCCTAAATTATTTAAAACGAGCGCTTATATGATGATATATGGCAAAGGCAATTAAAATGATCAGAAACATATGCAATGTACGAGCTATACCTGGTAGATCGTAAGACGGATACCAGTGCAGGCACTGTACTGAGAAAGAAACTTTGTCACATGTCTTGGCATATTGTCAATATGGTTCGTTATTACGTGACCGACGCACTATGGAATATGATAGAACAAACGATGATCATAAATCAATTTCGTAGATATAATGAAAGTGCTACTTATTTCATTTTATCGTAAAGTTAAAAT
>JAHWXV011084729.1:0-10340 GCA_024586415.1 Phrixothrix hirtus
TATATATATATATATATATATATATATATATATATATATACATCAAAGGTAGCAATTCAGTAGGGTTTAGCGAAACCGAAAAAATGCTTAGTAAACCTACTCAAGCAGTGATAAAACTTTGTCTCCCTATTGTCACTAGCAACAGAAATGTGACTGGTGACAATTGCTTCACGTCCATCTAAGTGATTGATGAACTTGCAAAAAGGAATCTAACGTATGTGGGAACCATATGAACAGACAAGAAACAAAACCCAGGTGAGTTTTTACAACAACTTGAAAAAACAGTAATGTCTTTGCTTTGAGGTTTTCGCGACAATATGTCGCTTCTCAGTTTTGTTCCATAGAAAAATAAAGTTATTGTATTAGTTTTGTCAACGTACCACACAATTGAGGTCAAAAAACGGAAGAGTAAACCAGAAATAATCTGCTATTACAACAGCACAAAGTGTGGTGCAGATACTGGACATGAAGTGCGCTATATTCACTACAAGTCGAAAAAATAGTCACTGGCCTCTGGAAATGTTCTACCAAATGCTCAAAATTGGTATTATGAGTACTTTCATATTGCATAGGAATTACAGAGATACACCTAAAATGAATTTCTTCGACTTCACCAAGGAATTAGCATATGACTTTATTGTTCTCTACCTTCATAAGAGACTAACAGTACCGAGTTTTTAGAGATATTTAAGAGAAGTAATAAAGAAGGGAGACAACCTGCGGCAAAAACATCAAGAAGGAGAGGCGCAAGGAGATGGGGCCCCAAGTGATCACCTTGAGAGGAGAAAAATGTGTTCTACGTGTCCATCAACAAAGAAATGTAAAACCTCATAAAGATGCATCAAATGTAAAAAGGTCTTTAGTGTAGTAGAAAGGTTTACGTGGATAGTTCAAAGAAAATTATTAAATATGAGCGCGTGTGAAAGTATTTCTAAGGAAAAACGATTGCCGTAAGCTTTGTGCAAGTATTGCACGCGGTTTGTTTATTATTTATATTGTCCACACTTGATACTTTACACCTTTTGTAATTACTTTATTGGTAGAACACTACCTAAGATATTTGAATTTAATATGATTAATTACTGAGTGTAATCAGTTTTTAACATTTATTAGATATAGGTATAGTTAAAACACAGAAGTCTTATTATACGAGTGAAATTCCATTTTAGCTCATTTATTACAAATGTAAATATACAAATACAAATATACAGTAGCACCAAGTTCAGAAAAATCCCGGAAAATATGCGAACTAATTTCAATAACGAACAATATGAACCAATCAAAAGCGTCATTTTAGTTTTGTATCATGAACGACAAAAACTGACGTGTTTGGGGATTTCATATTATAATTCCTTTGATTGTATCTATTTGTTGAAGAAAATCGCCTTTTTCAAGATGCTACTAGCCATTTAAATAATAATTCTCATGTAAGTATTCCTATTTTGTAATTGTATAATTTTTCTAGCAAGTTGTAGGATTTGAGGTTATGAATATCTAGATGTCAATAATTTTATACTTGTTTTTTAAATTAAGGGTATAACTGTAACATAAAATTAATTAAAGTTTTCTTTCATTTGCAGCTTACAATTGGTACTCATGAGTAAAAGTAAACTTGTTCGCTCAGAAGCAAGAAATATTATTCGTAATGTTATTGACTTCTGTAACAAACAAAAATGCAATATCCAGTGGACTTTTCCATTAGAAAAAGCTACTAAACTAGCTGTCGCAGCAACAGGAAAGTTAATCAGTTTCATAAGGAAGATTTGGTTAGAATCTAAAACGGCAGGTACTACTTCCTTGTTGGAATCTCCAAAAAAGAAACATGAAACTCCAGCTTTGGTTAAAACAGATTCAGATAATTTCGATCACAGTGTATTAAGAAGAAATATACAAGAAATTTATATTGTTGATCGTAAAGTGCCAAAGTTAAAGATGCTTGTTGAAAAAGTTAACTACGCAGGAGGACGAGAAACTTTGCGTAAATACTTATTACGGCTCGGCTTTCGATACAAGAAGTGTGATTACATTTCAAGTTTGTTTTTAAAACAGATTTAGTAAGTAATAATAGTGCTAAAATATTAAAGAATGTTATTTTGTTGTAAATATAAAGCATTTCATCAATAAAAGGTAACATTTGATATTTATTTTGTTTTTACAATTATTATGTGTACAAGAATTAGAGCAACTAATTGTTTTTTACCCTATAAATGACCCATTGTAAAAAACTTTACAATTGAACTTTTGTTTTAATCAAACTAAAAATTTAAAAAGGAAGTTTTTTTAATATGCTTTGTTTAAAATTCAAGTAAATTTAGAATAATGAATTGTGTTGAAAAATATATTTGAAAAATTACAAATTCTTTTGCTAATTGCCTGAGTGTACTTCATTAGCATGCAGCTCCCCTATGCACGTTCACTCAGGGCTTTTCTGAGCTTGATGCTACTGTAAGTATATTTATAGGCCAAGTGCAATAAGGAGTCTGACAGATGGAAGGTTTCGGTTAGCGTCTTTTATACCAGGTATCGATATAAGTGTTAAGAATATATATATTCAAGCCTGTTTGGTGTTCTTTGCATATGCTGTTCCGTGTTTATAGTATTATTTAACGTGATCATTACAATCCACTTACGTAATATATTTTATTTTACTTGAATATGCCCATAGTAGGACGAAACAAAATTAAATCTATATCATGGACTGGACTAAGTGTTTTGAATTAAATATTTTGTTTTGGTAATGGAATTGCTTCACAAAACCTCAACTATCATAAACAATGGTAAATTTAGCTATAAGAGTGGTTCACAAGGAGGAAAATACAAATAAAGGTGTTTACAAATTTGATATAATATATAGGGTGTTTCATTTAAGAAGTGTGACTTAGCTATCATTTCGGATTTTGACCAACCCAGTATATCAGTCACAACATTTTTAAGAAATTTGTATAATCTAAACAATGCGCCCATCTAGTAAAGTGTATAATGGGAAACAGGATATTCAATTCCATTTCTTGAAAATACAGGATAATCGATTATTCATGCTTATTATGGCACACCATTTTCCCATTCTAAATGGGGTACTAGTTCTTAGTTCTTTGATATACATCATATGGCCTTCTTGTAGTTTAGCTGTTTTTGTGTTGTGGTGTGCATTCATGCCTAGACCTTGTACACCGCTACGATGTCCAGCAGCTGAGCCAGGATCCTTAAATGTCCTTCCCTGAAGATTGGGGCGACTTTTAGTGGTTCTAGAATGATTACGGCTATTTTTGACATTTTTCCAAATTAACCGATGTCGCTTTTCTTTTCTCGGTTCTTTAAAGTACGGCAGAATACTCTTGTTGCCTCCTTTCTTTCAGTTCTATTCGAGATCTTTTTGGCTGGGAATCTCACTCAACCTTTGTACTTTGCCGTGTGATCTCCACCGCAGTTAATTCAAGTCACGGGTATGTTGCATACTTTTTGACAATATATTTTGTAATGTAAACCCGCGTACTTCAAACACTTCGGTTCGAACTTGCAGAAAATTCAGGAGTCCCGGACAGCTGGTAGCGGTAGCATGACTATATTCCTCGCATTCTATCCCTTAGTGATTCTACCTTGAATTTAAGGTATACTATCTCCTTCAGGTTGTAGATTTTTCTACCTGAAGGAGATTTGTTCAGCTCGATGGAATTTAAGAGAATTGATGCTTTGTTTTTCCCGGTCCACAACAATTTCGCGCTTTTTAGTGGAAAACTCTTTTGGACGAGATCTTCCTTCATCTGCTCATCATTTATGAACCTAGTAGTTAGCTACGCCAGTGTCTTCTCCTGAGGCAGAAGATAGATGTGATGGGATAGCTGCAAACCATCGAATACTTTTACTGCAGATTTAGCCTTCGCCAGAATATATTTCAATTCTAATTACTAGGGATTGTTAAAGGCCACTTCAAGTTTGACTCCTGCTTCTTGAAGAACCTTAAGGATGCTTCTCCAAACTTCTTTATTTTTAAGCACTATGAGAGGAATTCGCTACACGTTTTTCATCGTTCATGGTTTCGTAGATAGATCTTGCTCTTCTATCCCCAGTTGAGGGTCCCATAGGACCTTTTGTTGGTTTTAGCCGTGATTTTAGTAGAATCTGCTGCGTGGAAGCTTTCAGTGGTTTTACGCTTTCTGCTTTACACTTTCTAAAATCGTTGATCTTCATCTTCGTTTCATAGGAATATTCTATAGTGCTCGCGGGGTTTTTGCATCTGATTCCATAGCTTTGATAATAGCTGCCGATGCGAATCTCGTGTTGTATTCAATGAATTTGCGCGTTTCAGTTTTGTGTGTGTGTTCGGTATGGCGATTTGGTTCTGCGCGATGATTTGGTTCGGTGCAGGCTCGGAGGTCTTTTCTCCTGTGCCCGTTGGTCTTTTTGACGTTGTATGTTATCAAGCATATGCCCTAATGTCGTATTTTTGTATTCTGTTTATTAGGATTTTAGTTCTGACTAGGGTTTCATTACTTTGACGGGATCGCAAGTTCAACGGGGAGCACTTGACACAAAAACACTATTGCAAGGAAAACAGTGAAAGTAGTTTATTCCCGTTCGAAAATCCGCAGGGCATTACAATAATAACCGCTCAAACACGTTATTACGGAACAAAACATTGTATATAGGCCGGCCAATTGAATTCACATTTGAAACATTAAATGACAACATATTTAAAAAAATACAAATTGGATTCAGTTTTGAGTTATAAGAGATTCCATATAATTTAAAATATTCTTTTATGTTTCCCATTCGGTTGTTTACAATTGGTATAAATAACATTCTTTTATCTCTAATACTAAGGGAATTACTGGTCTTTGATATAGTATTGGTACATTTTGTATAAAGATTTTGATTCCTTTGGCATGCCTATATGCCTGAAAAACTTTTTGTCAATATTGCTATCTAACTCGTTTGTGTAGCTTGCTCTTACTCTTGTCATTAGCTTTAATTACTAAAACAACGAATCATTAGGTTAGTAAATTACATTAGATGGATTAGTCAAGCTTTATATTGAGGTAATAATTTGACCGTTATTATTATACTATGGGTTAGGATAGTATCTGGGAATTAAACGAATTTGTGAAATACTTTTTCAAAAAATTAATTTGCGTTAAGCTCATATTATTAAGTGGAATGACCTAAATATCGGCGATGCTTCGTTTTCAATGCAGGTTTTTATGTAAAGTTTTTGGAATCTCATATAAAGTGTATTTAGTTATTTATTATACACACCTTTAAAGTGCTTTAAATGTGTTCAGCACGAATTGTTTGTTAACAGAGTGTTTCAGGAATGGCTACAATTTGATGAAGTACTACTAAAATTATTTACTGGCAATAACTAGTAATATTAAAATTGAAAAAGATTTGAATCCAAGGAGATGCGTATCGATTGAGAAGCATATCCGGCATACCTTTTAATAGAAACCTATCTTGATTATTCGAAAAGTTCCCACTGAGGAACTGCCGTACGAGTTATGATTATTATAATGATCTCACCAAGTGACTGCTGGATATGATACAGGCTGTATAAAAATATAAAAATTCTTAGGCGAAACACGTATAGAAATAAATCATGCAATATATGTATTACACAGCCCTGCAGCAAATCCTACACTGAAGTAAGCAGAAATATGTTTTAAAAATACTAGGAATAGTAGAATAGTATACTAATTAACATAACTTAATCGTGTGGGTTAAAATTTTTTGAGAATCTAAATATAATGTATAAATATTATCAGTTGAGATTAAAGAAAAATTTTATATGAAATAATTTTATCTCAACAGAAACACTTAGGAGAAAGATTTAGAGGAAATCCCGACCCAAACCACTTTAAACTTTCAATATAAGAAAATTTAAAAAGAATTCATTTTAACGCATGTTTTAGACTAAATTTCATTGAATAAATATGATTTAATTGTTTTTAAACATTCAATAGATAAAACGCTACTATAGATATAAAAATTTACTTAAAGTTTGTACAAACAGAGAAGTATTTCAGTTTTAATGTTTTAATGTGGTAAATTTAAAATACATTAGGTATTAGTAACAAAATTTTAAACTTGCGATAAACACTGATGAAGTAATTAATAATTTAGAAAGTAAAGGTCTTTGCAAAAAACCAAAAATTTAAAACTTTGTAAAAGGCTTTAAGTTAAATGTCTTGTGTAGACCGTTGTCTACAGCTCTAAATACGAGAGTAGCACCGACAATTTCTGCAAACTAATATTTCTAGTGAATCAAAGGGATCAAGCATGCCATGAAACAAATGTTTACTGTTTTCTATTTTGACAGTTATAATTTAGTTTTGATAACTGCAACAATTATTTTGCAAGCTAATTTCAAAGCGAGTGGTCTTAAACACAATTGAATTTAATGAGAAAAAATTTTAGAGCCATGATTTACTATGATTTTAAAAGTCCTTTAACTCCAAATAAAAGCGTTTCAAAACTTCGTGCTGCATTTGGTGATAAACCTCCTTCTCGGAGGAGCGTTTACGACTGGTAAAACGAATTTAAATTTTAAAGGGCTTCACTTAGCAACGATTTTCGCGAAGGAAGGCCAATATTAGCCATTATTGAAACAAATATCGACGCTATGAAGAATGATTTAAAACGACAATCGAGTCACGTATAGGATTATTAGGAAGCACCTTGTGTATTGGCATGACTGCAATAAACAAGATTTTACATTATCATTTGGGTGTGAGCAAAGTCTGTTGTCGGTGGATATCGCATAATTTAATACAGGAGCAAAAGCAAAACCAAGTGGAATGATGTAAAAAATGCTTAAGAAACATGATGGAGGTAGGTCGAAAGCCATTTACAACATCATTGCTGGTGAGGAAAGCTAGATATGTGCATTTGAACAGGAATAAAACGGCAGTCGGCTCAATGGGTGTTTCCAAAAGAACCTAACCCAGTCAAAGTGAAGAAATCACAGAGGGCTGAAAGAAAATGGTACCCAGTTTTTTCTCAAAATTAGGACCTATCACAACAGTCGTGCTTGAAAATAAACGTATGGTTACCGCAGAATGGGACACGACAGTATGTCTGACAAATCTTCAAAAGGCTCGTTTACGACATCCTAGATCGGAGTTCGTCCTTCATCACGAAAATGCTCTAAGTCACACTGCACGTCAGACAAACTAATTTTTGAAAGCTTCCGGACTAAAATTACTAGATCAGCCGCCATATACTCAGGATCTGGCAGCTTCAGATTTCTTTCTATTTCACAGATTAAAAGATGAAATGCGTGATGTATGACTTGCAAGCCCAGAAGATGCAATGGGGATCTTCAAAAACCTTATATCTATATTTTTATTACGCAAATCTAATAAGTAAAGATAAGATATTTAATACATAAAAGAGTTTAAAAACTAAATTAACTTAAATAAGAAAGAAAACTGCACCCGATTTTGTAGATCGTGCTTACGTACTTAAGTGCTAACCGTTCTTGCGAGTACTAAGACGTTACGCGTTGCGCAATGGGTTTAGCAGCTCATGTGCTGTTGATGACATACGGGTGCACATGTTATCAGGCCATATTATGTAAGCTAATTTGATATAGGTTTCACTAAACCATTATAAATTCAGTGTTACGCAAAAAGTACACAACTAGGAAAGGTTGTTATTTTCTGGCGAACCCAAGTAATTTTGCTAGCTCTGGCGACGAGATAAGAATTTCGGGAATGATGAGTGCGTTTGAAAAAGTTGAGCGCCAACACATCGTTTAACTAGATGACTGCTTATCAGCTTGGCGTGTAAAACTGACGCTTTAAAAATTTTTACCAGGTAATATTCAAAATAAATTAAATGAAATATATAAGACTTGTAAGAAATAAACTTTATAAGAGATAAACAATTAACTTTAACATTACATAACGTATTGTATCTAAAATGATGCAATAATGCACGTAAAATTCAAGTTTTAAGAAGATAATCAATTTAATAACAATTTGAAATTTTCCATATACAAATTTTATAAAAATATTCAATTATATAAATTGTACCTAACATTAGAATGCATATATTACCAAAATTGAAGCACGATTATAACTTCATTATTACACTAAACATACAAACACTACTGCTGCGTATAATATTCTGACAAACAGGAAATGACATCACAACAACATATTGAGTATAACCGATAACTAGTTAGTATAGGTACAGCGTATCAGAAACGCAATTTACCGATTTACAATGTACAACCCATAAGTGGGATAATCTGGTTTTAGAAAATGATGTTAACGTGTTATCTAAGAGCGATATTAAAAAAATTCATGTGAAGCAACCTAAAATCAATTTTAAGTAATATATATTTTTTAAGTGGTGTTTAACGGTCATGCACAAATAACGTGGAACCCCTCTTACCTGATTCAACGAAACTTCCTAGAGAAACCGATTTATACATATGAAGGGGCACCAAATGTCTAAGAAAAGTTGTAATTTAAGCAACCAATTAGAGCTATTTTCCAGAAAATCGCGAAGGACAAAGAAGAAACAAGTATAAAGTGCCACTATCGATTATGAGGATTTAACTAAACCTTGCTGTCACATACCATGAAAACATTAATTTCAAATTGTCAGCTCTCGCTGGTTTTTTGTGTCAAATCATATAATTTATCTAAATTTTATTGTTAACTATCGCTAATTCCTTTTGTGAATTATCTAAGTTTAATAGCATCACTATGCGTGACGAATTACATTATATACATATAGCATTTTAATTATTGCATCTAATTCCGTATTGAAATTATTAAAAACATTCCTTTATCTAAGTGTAAATTGCTTTTTAAGTACACTTTTTGAACAAACCTCGTAACATATTAACGTTAGTTATTCCATAAAAATTCCCATAATGATTCTAGGCTACACAGCTGTATTAGGGTGAAGTCATCATATTCACACAATGTAGCACTTTGTACCATTTATAAACGCAGAATGTAAAATACCGATTCTAAAAATAGCTTGTAATAATTGACAAATCAAATAACGTAATTCGTCACTGCTGTAGCATTAGTAATTTTCATCCGGGCAATTGTTTAACGAGAAGCAAGTCTCGGCTTAGAGGCGTCGAGAAAGTGACGTACGTGCAAGGGATCACGTTCAATGAGCTAGCGTTCCCGACAGGAAAATGCCTTTGAGATAGTCAGTTTGCAATCACGAAAAACAAAGGATGGGATAAGTTAGTGTGTGAATCGAGGGTGGTGGTTTAGTTTTGTTTTAGGAAATAAACGGTAATCGTTGAAAATTAACAGTCTACATGGCTAGTGGTCCGTTGTAGAAATAACCGAATTTCGGATGTATCAATTTCAATCGATAATGCTACCATGGTTGTGATGTAAGCATATTTCACCTGCGAAAGGGGGATAAATCTTAAAATCCGAATTAATCCACTTCTCGAACACCAGACTACATCCGCTTGTAAGTTATTTATATATATTTTTCTAACATCCTATTCCGACCTCGGACAACAAGTAGTCTGGGGACAAATTCTCTACCCTCGCAGCCTAGAGTACTATCACAATTTAGGGCAGATTAAATGAATTAAGGTCAAGTTAATAACTATCCAATTTGGTACCGTTATTAAATGGAACACAGGAATAAATGTGTTTTGGACACAAAGTTAATGCCGCCAATTTAAGAACTATTTTGTGTTATTAACTACTTTAATGTTTAATTAATTTTCATTAAGTTCATTTGTAAGATATTAGTAAGTTAGTAAAATAATTAATTCAATCTTAAGCAAACCCTGGGTATCCATCGGAAATTATATTTTGGTTGCAAACATATTTTAAATAATGTTTATGTCGTTAGCGAGGCACAGGGAGTTCAGTTTTGCAATTTGATTTCATTAATTCAGCCAGCGGTACCGAAACGGTTGCTAATTTATTTTTGTCGAATCTGATTCCCTGAGCACGCGTTAACCAATGTATGTGTATTAGTAGATAAGTTGCAGTAGTCTCGTATAATTCCAAATTAATGTTAATTGTGTAACCGTACGTGACAATATATAAATAAGTGTGCGTGTCAAAGTGATTATTCTTTTATTCATTCACCCTACGACGTGAAGTGCTAAAGTGCGTATAAAGAAAAGGAATACAGGATGCAAATTTAGTAAAGAAAGGCGAGTCCTTAAAATATTTATTTCTGTATTTAATTCATGATTAGAAATTATTTAAAGTCAATTCAGTGAAGGCATACCGGGTGGTCAGTCATAGACTCAGCCCGTAGTTAATTATTTGAGATACCGCACATCTTCAATTTTGGCATATAATAAAGTAACTCGAAATTCAGTCATATTCAGAATTCATTTT
>JAHWXV011085307.1:0-11908 GCA_024586415.1 Phrixothrix hirtus
TATATATATATATATATATATATATATATATATATATTCCACTCATGCCTTCACCCGCTGAACGAACCTAAGAGACGCATACAAAAAGCCCTGCGGAGCATTCCTTAAACATATTGCGGCGTATCATGCAGTAATTTACTTGAAGTTTACAAGAACGTATTTTTAAAAATAACAAATACTCTAAATGGTGATATTAAAGTAATTAGATTGGATAACCTATTTTAAGTAACATATGTGTGTGTGTTGTTATTTTTGCTAAATACAATGTTCTAGTCCTCACGTTCCACCACGTGATTTATGTTTAATGGTCTAGTTACCCATGGAATTAAATCAAAGCAATTTTGGAACACTACACTTTTTAATTTTTAGCAACTACGCTTAGAGATCGATTGTTTTCTATCGCCATCCCATTTACGCATACTATTTCCCGTTTCATACATTTGTATAAAAATCTTCTTATAGATGATTTAATAGCTTATGCGTCTTATTTTACGATCGATGACCTTACTTTGAGATAAAATCACTAAGTTTACTTTCTTTCTCAAAAATAACACTATTTTAAAACACAAGAATAGCAAACAAAGCTATTTAACAGCGTTAATTGATAAATTAACCGCAAATGAGTTGTTATTGTTATGAAGCCGTCAGCCGTTTAGATTGATAAACGTTATCAATGATAATAAATTCATCATAAAATGTCTGCAATTTCCAATATGTAATATATTATTAGTACGACTTCTTTGTCACTGTGTGTAAATTAAAGCTCTAAATAAAAGCAGCTAAATGTATTTTAGTTTTCAGAGTATTTGCATTTCTTACAGTAAACATTTGATAAATCCATTTTGTTATCTGTGTATATAAATTTTATGATTATGACATCTTTTGTTCAGTAAATTCTATAGAGTAGGTCAGGCAGCTATTGTATTATCTTTTAAATATTCTCAAAACTTTATATCAACTACTAATTTATTAATGTGGAGTTACATAAACTAATTTAATATAATAATGTTCCAGGAAGGGAGAATTTAATGTGATATAATATAAAATTCCAGTAGGATTATTATGTCAAACATAATTTTATATGAAACATTAATTTTCAAAAGTTGAATGGAAAAGATATAACGATAATATATCTACATAAATAAATACTTTTATTATTTTCAATAAAAAAAAACTAAATTTAAAGACTTTTAATGTTCTTAAATTTGAATATTAATTACGTTAACCTAAGTTTATTACATCATAGAATAAAATTTAGAAAACATAGTGAGCGTTACCAAGCTATACATCCAAGAACATTGAAGCAAAGAATTGAAAGTTATCTTTCACCATTTGAACTGGACAGGTTGCAATATTAGTTTTATTTTTATCACCTCAAGTTGGGGTGTATGAATATTTTATTTATAATTTAGTTACACCTTTATAAGGCGCTTTATAATTTTAGTAAACCATTATTTTCAGAAACCAAATGTTAAATAAACTTTACAAAATGAGTTATCTAGGAAAATCAATTATTAATTTAGTGTTAATAAATCGTTAACTACCACATGATAAAACACTGAACTGTAAATATCAGAATAACCAACACTAGATGAATACACTATCTATGCTAAATTCAAAAGGTAACACCCTGGTAGACATTCAACTTAAAAATTTTACTTAGGCGTATTATTAAAGATTTATCCATTAGAGGCGACAAAATAATTTCTAAAATTCATTTGTGTCACATATTAGTCCTTTGCTTTCGTTTCTTCACCTCAATGTTACTTTCCCCACATATATTAAGGGCAAATGTTATACAATGTTACAGCGACTAGAATAACAAGAATAATATTTAGAAACTACTTACAATTCTGTAATAGTAACAATAGCCAAAATCAATAAAAATATTTATAGAACTATATAAACATCTAGTTAACCTAGGTAGTGCGAATTGGACAAAACAATTTTACACTACCATACCAACTAACTAGAACTAGAAATACATTGTATAATTTTACTATGAAAAGTTAATACATTACTGTGTAATAATATTTCAAAAAGCTCACGTCGATCCAAATTATGAATATCGATAACATTGAGTACCGATCAATCACTAAGTCACTGTTTTGAAAAGGGTTAAGTGGTAGAGATTTACGAAGACATTTTTAAAATACTTAGCGTTATCTGCCCTTCTTATGTAACTGCAAAAGAATGGGTTTCATTTTTCAAAGAAGATAACTTTTTAGTTGAAGATGACGAGTGACTTGGAAGATCGATTTCTGTGTCTACCCCAGAAAATATCGATGTAGTTTACAATATGATATTAAATCGTTGAATTGGGATATAATACATACCTGGGATATTAAACATTTCATATGAATGTGTGCATCACAAAATTCACTTCAATTCGAATATGAAAAAATTTTCTGCAAATGGATATGGATCAAAAGTGGAGGAAAAGCAGAAGCGTCGCGTTCTATCTGCGTCCATTTTGACAAAGACGCTGATTTTTTGAACTATGTTATTACCATGGGCAAATTTTTGGCTAGATTTGTGTGACCCAGAAACTACAATAGCTGATGGAATGAAGGCACATTGACTTTTCGACATCTAAGGGGTTTGTGTGCAGAAATTTTCTGGAAAAGTTCTTGATTCAGTTTTTAGGGATTCTCGTGGAGTAATTATAATTGATTACTTGTAAAAATTAAAAATAAGTAAAGAATACTATTCCACTTCATTAACAATTTTGTGAGAAAAGTTATAGAAAAAAGATGCAGCAAATTGACTAAAGCTGTTTTGTTTTTGCAAGACAACGCACTTGCAGACAGTTCGCGTATTACAATGAATTAGATTCATGATTTAAATTTCGAACTACTTGAACATCCCCCTTATTCGTCAAATCTGGCTCTCATGAACTATACTGCTCTCTCAAATGGAAAATTTTTTGAAAGGGCTTGCGTTTTCTTGGGAAAATGAAATAATAGAAGCTATATCTAGCTGGTTTGCATAGCAAGAAGAAATTTTTTCCCAGATGGTAACAGAAGTTGCAGGATCACTGTAAAAGGCGTTTTACTTTATAAGGGTAATGCGTTTAATAAAAAATATCTTCATTTTCAAATTGTTTCTTTTTCTATAATAGTCTTAGGATTTAACAATACGACCTCGAAGTATTTAAGTTGCTATGTTTTGTCCATAAAGCACTTACGTATATAAACATCAATGTATTTTAAACTAGTACATTTATAATACTGAACAATTACCAAACATTTTATATGCAAATATAATGTATATAATTCTATCATAGCTTTTGTTACAAAGATTGGTGCTATACTAAAATAAACTAAAGATTAGGCCAATCAACATTTTCTAGTACAACTCATAAATGAATAGTTAAGGAACATCACACGGTCATACTCGCTCTGTTAGTGTGGAAAAGTGTAGGTCCAATTACTAACTTGGTAAAACCATCGTAACGCTATTTATAGTATAATAAAACATCCAACAATTTATATATCTAGTGTAATGAAAGTGCAGCAGCTGCTACCAGAGCTGTATGAAAGTAAATTTGCAGCAATATTTTGCATAAAAGAAAACATCTACCGAATAGCCATAAAGCTCGGAACCAAATTCATAATTTTGTTAAGACTTTTTTTTGAAAAATACAAGAGCCATGTTGTAATAATCGGGATTCTCGTAATCTAGTGGGCATATCGCGCAGTGACCCCTACCATGCAAAACAATAAACTTTATTAGGGTAATGTGTCAATCAGTAAGTCAGTCCTGTGTAAGCACCGTGTTAGTTAACGAGATGTAACTCGATAGATTCGATTTTAGAGCGATGACTTACTACGATTATAAAAAAGGTTTAAAGCAATAGAAATGCTTAGGAAGTTTGCAACGACATTTGGCTACTCTTTGCCTTAACAGATTGCAATATTCAATTGGTATGTTGAATTTACAGAGGACCGCATCATTAAAAGATAACCCTTACACCAGCAGACCGCAAACTGCAGTTACCGCAGAAAAAATTTCACTGCTGTAAAACATTAAGTGCAAGAAAGTCGACAAATAGCATACTGTGAAATAGAGGTAAGCTTAGGCATTGGCATCAACATAAACAGTATTACACGTCTATTTTACTCTTGTCAAGCGCTGTTCACGTACGTTAGGTCCACATTTGCTTACGGAAGCTGAAAAAAAAAGCGAGGATAGATTCGTGCAAATTTATGATTGAAAAATGTGAAAACGGGCGCTAAAACTGTTTTTAAAATTCTAATAAGAGACAAATTGTGGATATTCCACTATGATTCCGAAATGGAACAACAGGTAATTGTGTGATATTTTGCAAGTGAAGAACCATGAGATAATGCAGATACCAAAGGGAGAGAGGTATAAGATTTCTCTAAATGGTTTTTCGGACGAAGAAATGCATGATTTTCATGCCAATTGATGATCTGGATAGAAATTCTTCAAGTTTTACTTCTAGGTGGGATGCTCGATGTACATGAATTCCCGTTTTACAAAATTAACGTGAATTTTATGAATTCCTTGACGGTGGTTCCGTAACACTATATTTTGCTGCTAGTTATAAATCAGATGTACTATATCTTTTAAACACTTGGAGAAGTTTGTAAGAAAAGTATTTTAAGGAATTTATATATTGATCTACTTACGAAGTAGTTGTTTAATGCATCACCGGTGTTCGACGAAAGTAAGATGTTTTACTTGTGACGTTTTGCTATTTATAAATTTTTTCAATTCCCTTTTTGCTGTTTCATTGACCAATCAAAGTTTCAAATTTCAAACTGTTAGTTGCGTGTTTGTGATGGAAGACTGTTGGATATCCGTTAAATGTTTGCATCCATTTCGCACCTTTCCTGAATTTTACAACTTGAGTTATTTAGCTAAATGGCACCGTAATTTCAGTGGGTTCCTTATTTTGTGGGTTTTACTGCTACAAGAACTTTCTGTGTAGAATATTTCATTTCGTACAATTAGATTTGTGTCTCTTCGATTTCTAGTTTATTTTACAATATGGATTATATATCTAAACTCGCGTTATTTTATATCGGAGCACAATTTAAACTTTGTTAAACATTTATTTCATAGTCTGTCAACTTCGTTTTAACTTAGAAATACGGTTAGGCAATTTCTACTTAAAGTGACATTTTAGAAATTTTAAATAGGTGATAGCTTATTTCAATTTTCTAATGTGAGAACTGCGTAATTTTTGAATGCTAATTACGAGGGTCCAACATTTCCCCCTCCTTAAAACTGTACTACAGAATAACTACTGTCCTGTTTAGTTGTTTTGTATATACATTTTTAAGCAAGCTTACTAGATACTCTTCAGTTTCGATGCGCCAGAGGCTGTCGACATTTCGCGAATGTTTCCCCGCACTATGAAACATTGTGTAATTATAAGCGTTTAAGATGAATCCCCACACGACATTTTAGTATTATGCACGACTACTTTGTGGAGGTATGTCAATGTTATTATTTTGATCGGGTTGCGTAGCAAATACACCTTGAATTTATTTAAGCCAAAGATTATCGCTAACAATTCTAATTCCGAGGCATAATAACGCGACTCCCGTTATTGAAATTTTTTACTTGCATACGCATAGGTTTACGTTATCCACTGTCGTCTTTATGAGATAAAATTACGGAACTGCAATTGTTGACGCAATCTATTTCAAGCATGAATTCTTTGTCATACCTGCGGGCGATTAAAGCGGGTGCCGTATAGAGTGCTTCCTTTAACTTTTTGATATGGCGTTTACCACTTCTGTAGGAAATGTTGTGATTTCCGTAAAAACCAACTAATACAAGAAACTGCCGGATATTTTGTTTTGGGTATTGCTTTAGCGCTCTGATCTTTGCCAATTGTGCGATAATTGTGTCTGCTTTACTGATTTATTTAGTTAGTCAACATTTCCCTGAGCTATAACGCTTTTGGATGGTTTTATAGTGAATCCTACCTCTTTTATACACTCAAGCACGTCACGTATGTGCGTCCAGCTCATTGCTGTAAATAGCTACATCATCTATATATGCGCAGGCGTACTCTTTGGCACCCTTTAATACTACGTATAGGAGACCTTAAAATGTAGCTGGAGAAATGCGCAATCTCATCGGCATGCGCGTCCAGGTAAAATTTCTGTTTGAAGTAACATTTTAGAAATTTGAACTAGGTAATAGCTTATTTCAATTTTTTAATGCGAGAACTGAGTAATTTTTGAATGTTAATTATGAGGGTCTATTTGCTTTTGTAATTTAAAAAAATGATGACGACGTCGCAACTAGGGAACATTATTGGAATATAAAATCGACGTGTTCAGTTATTTTAAAAAAATTTATAATAAAATTATGAATTTTGTTCCAAATTATATCACTATCCGGTATATTCAAGGGCTTGCTATCTCAAGAAAGTCAACGATCATCTTCATTAGTCATATCAAACCTTATATCGGTTGTGATATTATAATTTTTGGTAAGGTGAAAAGCTCCACGTTTATCGCATGAATTCCTTAAGAAAATAGTTATCGATTAAGACTATATCCAAATGACGATTATAGCAGCAATCATCTTGACCATTGGAATTCGCTCCCCATCAGTTCATTATAACTGCAACCTTTAGTAACATCAAAAACATTTAATTCATCTCTATAACGTCTAAATAATTTAAACTTTTTTAATGAAGTTCCCAATTTATGAATAAAACGTTTATATCACTTTTAATGAAGTGTTGTAGCTAAATAGTGTTACCTCCTTCATACATCAAAATTTCTAGGGACGGGTCTTCATTTAGCTACAGCTGCCATAAATAGCATGCCGTAAAACTGAAAATCTGTCATATTAAAACATCCTAATGTTGTCATTCAATCTTATAAAGTCAAATATTGAACAATGTTAGCATTTACGCGGTTAGCCATTCAGAAAATTTCTTCTATTCAAATTTAAAACTTTCTATTATTAAGAAAAAGGTCAGTAATAGTATTTGATGCTGCAAAATTTTATTACTTTGGTCAATACTGCTAAAGATTTTAACTGAAAATCTAGCAAATATTTCTTTAAATAAAATAATTGTATTTTAATCCCGCAATACTAGAATAACCTCTTTTACCAAACTTCCAAGGTGTATTACACCATTTTGTGCTTCTAAAACCATGAATATTTTTAAAATTTTCTCAATCCTACTACGTCAATAAATTTTCGACAAGCTATAAGTAAGTACCACATTTGCTAACTGGACTTTCATGTGAATTATTTTTGAAAATATATTAGTGTTTTACATTTTTAAAATATAACGCTAACAGAGCGACGTATGGTAAAGTTACACCTATTAAACTGAATTTATTTACGTAGCGAGGTGGATACCAGTTTCGTTCTTTTTTCGTTATAGACATCCTAGCACTTTTCACATTGTTAGCTATGCTGGGTCCATTGCTACATCCCTGACGCCTGAAATTATATACAGCATTAGCAATGATCTCTCGATGAGTGGTCGCACATTAATATCCATGAACAATACATCAATAGTTATCTTCCTGAGTAGAGCAGAAATACCTAGTGTCTTTTCTTATCGTATAATATTAGGCTTCGATTTAACGAGTAAGTTAAACTATGTCAAACGACTAAAGCAGATTTTTGGAATTTTAAATTCGTAACACTTATTTATTTTCTTTCTGAACAATGATTGATTAATACTATTTACTATTACGAGCCCTAAAAGAATTAAGGCGGTAAAAAGAATAGGTAGTTCCAGTCCGCAGTGTGTTGGTGATTGATGACGATAACGAACCGCACACCTTTGCATTTTGAAATCTTCATTCAGAAACTGTCTAGCATTCGCCCTAAAGTGCAAACTTGATGCTTTACGGCTACTATTTCTTAGATCATTGAAGGAAACATTTGGAGGAGTGGAATTCAAATACAAGTATTTAAGCGGAATACATTTGTGTTCACTTTATCACTTTTTATAGTACTGCCATTAGAAAATTTTTAGTTTGCTCTCAAAAATGTATGGAACGTAATTCAAAATATAAGACTTCATGAAATTGCCCAAATATTTTCTCAAGTTGAACTACCGACATTAATATAAAAGAAAGAAACTACATTATTAACGTCTTTCTGCTTTTAGTTTAAGATAAATCTCCACCGTAGGAAAAATGTCAATTAAAGCACTAGCTTAGCTCTCAAAATTGCACATTTGATCTGTGTTGTCAATTTATATATTTTTGGGTACCGAGTTTTGAAGTTTCTTAAACATATAATGCTTTTAGAACAGTTGCTTATTTTATAGGCATTTTCGTTGACGTTTTCCAACACTAACAACCTAAGGATGTAATTACTGGGGACAAGTATAATCAATTAAAGAAGTGTGCAATAGTTGCTATTAAAAGGGATGAGCTTATGAAATTTAAAAAAGTTGCGTGAATAATGAGTGTTCATATGAATTGGGATAGTTTTAAAAACCAATTCTATAGTTCAATTTTTTCAGAAGCATTGTAAATCATAGGAGAGTAGCATTTGTTGTTGTTAAAGTTTGATAAATTGATATGTTATATGTACGCACAATTGGCTGTAGATACTCTGAAACACCTTAAAACCCCAAGTACCTTCCATCATTATGGAAGGAAATATTGAATATATTTAATACATGAAAATCACTTCGGCTAACTTTAGCACTTGCTCGCAATTACTTAGAACACACGGTTTAAATGCCATCAAAATAAGAAGGATCTTAGTAATTACACATTTTAACCAATGAATCTGTATATAATATCCAATTTGTCCAGATTTCTATATCTCGCAAACAAATTTGATAAGCACGTAGTCTTAAAGCAGTAATATTTTCGTTCACCAAAAATTCAAAAGGGCTTTATGAGGGCGCCAAAAAACGTTTAACATAAAATATGTGACAACTATCAATCCGTTTAAGATGCTTACCTCAAATTCAGTACACAAACTATATTAAAGAGAAGTAGGGTTGTGACTCAATTCTAAGGGTATATTTCTACAATAAGGGTTTCTCGAAGTAAAAGTGTTTGTCTATTCTCTATTTTATGAATATTTTATTTACTATAAGTAATTATTGGTTATACGAGAGCTTATAAATGCAACATTGACATCCGTATAAAACGTATTTAAAAATTGTTGTCGTATTTAAATTAACAAATCTCGTGTATAATATATGGTATTTGTAACGAAAAAATGTAACTATTGGATAGTAGTCAATTTTATAAGTTGCTATTATATAAATCTATATAGGTTTCAATTCTTATACCAAACGTGATGTTTTAATTTTAAAATACTGTGCCATCGGAAAGGAGTGCATCTAGACGGCAACAATTTTAAAAAATTTAGGGGATTTATTGATGATTTACTTCTCGCTAGCAAAAGAAGGATATATCAAACGTAGGCGTGTATTTTACATATGTCTAATGTTTTAATTATCATTAATTGAAAAATAAACATTGTTTTAACTTGAAATATTGTAGTTGATCCATTATTTATTGGGGTGTAGATTATATTTATCATAAATAATAAGAAATTAGAGTTAATGTTTTATTATTATATAGTTAACACTCTTCCCCGAAGGTTGACAAATTTTTTGGTATAATAAAATTAACTGTCTCTCAAGTACAAAACACACCTAACGTTTTTGATATTTTAACTGAGATGTTAATGAATTTCACTTCTCTAAATCATCCTCAGTGTGTTAGATGATTGATAAAATAATTAAATGCTATAATAAGATAAAATACAAATATTAAATAAAATAAATAATGAGACACTTACAATTAAAAACAATCAGTAATTATCATAGATCCATATAGTTTTTTCCACTGGACTTGGTGTTGAGCAATTATGTAATCTTAAGGTAATAATAATTTATTTTTTTGATGATTTTTGTTTACATATTAGATGGTGGCATATATACCATGATTTGTGAATCATGCGCGCTATCTGGTCATAAAACTATATGCTGCGGAAAAAGTGATAGGGAACTTGAAGTTAGATTTAAAGAACACCAATGACAAGCACTTAATAAAAAAGATACAAGAACTTCAGCCCTCACTAAACATTTGATACAATTTAATCCTACAATCGACCTAAATAATACAGAAAACAAGATAATTTTTCAAATCAATAACAACAAATTTCTTAAAAATTGCGCAGAAACTTATTACATTAATAAATACTTAAAACTACAAGACAAACACAATTATAAACTATTAAATGAATACATCAGTGACAGTAATGAGTTACATAATAGTGTAATCCAACTCACAACAAATTCAAATTTATAAAAGTAAATTACAAATAGAGATTCTTTTTACGAAATATTTATTAATCCAATTATTAAACCAACACGATTCTTTGTGTAATATTACTACATTCACACATACACACCATCAACCAAAACCATAAGCAGAACCCTCACTTTACTGATTTGTCTGAATTTCGTAGTTGCACGCTGTAATTTCGATTTATTTATTTAAAACTTTACTATCCATACAATTTTATCACTTGACAGAACTGTTGATAAAAAATATTATCAAACAAGATTAGTCTCTTTCAATTTTCAAATTTTACTTGAAATATTTCCTAACATAACCAATACGAACTCGAAGTACATTTGACATGTTCATAATTATTAATTAAAAACTCATATTCAATTTATAATTACCAACGCCTCATAAACAAAACATGAATTCTATATAAAAAATACTACCAAGTAACTTACATCTAACATGCAAATAAAAATTATCAAAAAAATAAATTATTATTACCTTAAAAATTAGTATGCAATATATACAAGAACAGTAAAATCTACTTCAAATTCTTCAGATTACATAATTACTCAATACCAAGTCCAGTGAAAAATTATACGGATTTGTGATAATTTGATTGTTTTTAATTGTAAATATCTCATTATTTATTTTATTTAATATTTATATTTTATCTCATTGTAGCATTTAATTATTTTATCAATTATCTAACATATTGAGGATGATTTAGAGAAATGAAATTCATTCACATCTCAGTTAAAATATCGTTAAGTGTGTTTTGTACTTAAGACACAGTTAATTTTATTTATTATACCAAAAAATTTGTCAACGTTTGGGGAAGACTGTCAATTATCTAATAATAAAAAATTAACTCTAATTTCTTATTATTTATGCTAAATATTGTTTTAACTTATATCGAATTGCAAATGTTATAATTCGTTTTCAACAATAAATAAGAAATTGAAATTGCAATATATTTGTATAATTATGAATTACATGTCACTAGTATGAGTTGCTTATAGGAAAGTAGTTATTTGGTAACTTTAGTATCATTTAATTTTTATTTTCAATACTACTAAAATGTAAGTTTGGTTGCCCATCTAGTAGTCTGCACTCTTTCTCGACGGCACTGTGTAATAAATGTGATTAAAATAGTTTAATAATTTATTAATTAGTTACTTCTTAGATTAATAATTTATACGCAACCGTAATATACTAAAAATTATCCTGTTACCTAGGCTGGTAAATGTTAATTTAATTTTATTGTGAATTAGGCCAGCACAAGAAGTGTTAATGTTTTTAAATGTGTGGTATAAAGTGTGTGGCTTATCTACTAATCTAGTCAGTTGTAAACAATGATCCGTAGAAACAATAAATATTATAACCCCTCTTAAATTTTGAACTCATATATAAAATGTTTGTACTTTGAACGAAATATTAAAATAATTAAAAATTGCACAGTACTTTATATTACAATTATTACAGCATCTAAAATTACATTCCATTTGTGTTATTTATTTTGTAATGCAATTCTCTGTTATCTTTTAATACATCTAAAGGGTAAACATTAATATATATATATATATATATATATATATATATATATATATATATATATATATATATAT
>JAHWXV011085348.1:0-10672 GCA_024586415.1 Phrixothrix hirtus
TGCAGGGGGGCGGGAAACTCTACCTCGTCCCTTACCCCGCTAGATCTCATTACCCCTCGCCACCACTTTATCCAGAACGTCACTTACTTTACTACTATTTAACAGTTTCCTTGTAGTAGTTTACTAACGTGAAAGATGACAAATAAACAATTCTTAGTATTAATACACTGCATCAAATGTGCATGGAACCCCATAATTTTCAAAATTTGATTATATAAGAAATTTTAAAAGCAAAAAAATTTCGTACCGTCGTTTAAAATAAAGAGTTTTATTGTACTTCCTGTATGGTCTTGTTTCCATCGTATTTGAAAAACAGCAAACTTATCAAAAAATTCGTCTTAAATGAGATAGGTATCCGTTTGGTATATAGAAATGATTGTCTAAATTAAACAAACTTGAAATTAAATAATAATAAATGTTGGCGTCGAACTACCTATAATCTGCTTTACCCAGACTTTACAATTTTTTATTGAACTGCAACCTAAACGTCACGGTTCTTTGAAAATTTTTAATGAATCTGGGTTTAATACCTTTTATTCAATACAAAATGACTATCTGTATAGAAGTGTAATTAACTTAAGCAATGGTGCACGCTAAAAAAATTGAGAAACTGTAATCGTCTAATTTTAATAACATTTGCTGGAAATGGACATTAAGCAAAGCAGCTAACATCATATAGTAGCATTGTACCAATATCCAGTTCTGACTGAATGTCTGCCACTAAACCTCAAATCTGAATGATTACCGCATTGTCATTGTTCTGACGTCACTTCGCTGTTTTGTTGAACACAGTTTATAAAGTTTGATGTATCTTTACCAGAACATTCCTGAGAGTGTAGTTTGATGCTATATATGTTCTTGTACTTTTTAAATCCATTTATTGCCAGTTCAGTTACGACTTGCCATATGACGTTGAATTAGTTGAAGTAGAAGTTTTAAACTTGGTACAATAGAAATATCTTACAGGAAGCATTTGATGAAACTGCGGTGGTGGGTATGCTTATGAATCTGTATTTGCATAAATCGGAGACATTTAGAGCAAGGATAAGAGGAAGCGCTTTAAGAAAGATAGTAACGAATTCGTCCTAGAAGCTAAAATTTATTTAAATATTTGTATCGGTTCGTTATTTGTAGCTTGAAATTTCAGGTAGTGCAATCGGAACTAATTTCAGTCATACCTAAAAAAACAATGTTGTTAAATAGCTGAATGCGTTGTTAAGCTCTGTCATATAGTCTTGAGAGTTATTTGTGTAAGGGTGAGAAGATTAAAAATGAGACCTAGGCCGCAGTGAACATATTTTGTGACCATATCGCTTCATAGAAGCAGTAAATCGCCGAGGAACTAAAATTGTAAGAATAAAAACATAAAGCAACTATATTGGAAGCTCCAAGTTTGAAGTAACATGGGTAGTCAACGCCCAACTTCAAGGAGTGTAACAACAATCAGGTTATTACTGATACTTGGTGAAGAATAATAAATTCTCTTTATGCCTTTTTATTCAATTTTTATATCCTTGTCCGCATCATTTTTTATTGACAGCTGCATCCAAATTTTCTACTTAAGGGTATTTTTGTGTGGTTTCTTAATGTGTGCAGCAGTGGTTTTAAAAAATAATAAAACTTTAATACTTTAATTTGGTTTTTAATATAATTTTTCAACTTTAACAGATGCTGTATAATAGGTACATGTTTGTTTCGAAGTTAACAGAAAACTACAAAAGTAATATGTAACAGCAATAACAATAGTAATACTATACCAATTTTTTTTAATTATACAGATACTGTATATGTATTGTTAACACAATTGAATGTATAAAAACATGTATTTTTTTTGAACAAATAGGATATCAATAGTAAGACAACAATTATCACTTAATTTATAATAGACACTAGAACCTATAAGTGGATATTATGACCATACTATAATTTTATCGATCTTGGTTTTCAAAATGCAGTCTAATACGTCTTCTATAACTAATTAGGTACTAAGAATACTGCGTCATGTTTTGGGGAAAATAACCATGATGATTCATTTGATGCTGCATTTGATGTTGCATTTGAAAGTTATTGTACTTAAAAGGATTGGGCATTTCTGGATTTTTTTGATGAAACTCGTAAGAATGTTGAAATCCTTGTTGAAATACTGGATGTTGTTGTCTCGGCTGACTTTTAACAAAGTTTGAATCCGGTCTCTTTGCAGCATTTGTATTTATGCCTGAATTTCCAAAACGATTAGCCAAAGAATTGTCGGTCCATCGCTCTTTAATAAAATCTACTCCTCGATCAGCTATCATAACACATGTAGCATGAGTGTTGCCTGACACTACAGAGGGCATTATTGACGAGTCCATTACCCGTACACCAGTTAGTCCATATACTTGAAGTTTATTATCTACTACGGCAAAACGGTCGGTAGACGGTCCCATTTTACATGTTCCTGATTGATGATTTTCAGGACCTGTGAAATATCTTACACCACATTCCCAAAATTCATCAGAATCATAAGCATATCGTTTAATGCAATCACCATATTCTTCTCTTTCAGGTTCTAATCCATATTTATCTTTCAGAATGTTTGTATTACTTAACCTCTGTATTACTCTCACACCTTCTATTAAAGTCGCCACATCTTCAGGTTCTGTTAGATAATTAGCATACATTAACGGAGCTTCAAGAGGATCTTGGGATTTTAGTGTAACATATCCTTTACTTTTTGGATGTAAAACTACAGGTGATACGGTGAGATGTCGTGGAGCGTCTGGATTACCGACGTCTTCTGGAGCTCCGTACTCACCTGTTGAAGCGCATTTTGCTAAGTAACCGCCGAAAAATATCTGTAAATCTGGATGTGTTCCACTAGGATCTGCATATTTCGAATTAATTCTGGCTGTCACTTGAGACATTCCAGTAGATGCCATTGGACCTCTTTTATTTAATAAGTAATCTAAAGCTGATGGCCAATCTAAATCATTTATAGCTTTACGATTTCTCATAAGATAGGTCATGTAGAAAGCAACATGATTATGTAAATTTTTTCCAACCCCTGGTAATTCATGAATCTGTTGAATGCCAACTCGATCAAGTTCTTCTTTTGGTCCTACTCCTGACAACAGAAGCAGCTGAGGAGAGTTTAATGTACCGGCTGAAAGTATGACTTCTCTTCGGACTCGCACAGTAAATAATTTGTTGTTATAAAGGAATTGGACACCCGATATCGTTTTCTGACCTCCACTTAGATTGAATAAAAGTTTTGTGGCTGTTGAGTTTATCATGACATGAAGATTTTGGCGATCTCGGGCAGGTCTTAGAAATGCTCTTGCGCTACTTAGCCTCGTTCCATTTCTGAAACAAATTTTAACAATTATGAACTTTATTGTATTAGTATTTAAAAACACTAAGGTTAGCAAAGCACAAAACATGATATTGAAGGGAAAGAGATATATGAGATCTTAAGTATTTCATTATATTTGTGTTACGAAAAAAAGTGCTAGCTAGCATGTAACGTAATTTATAATTTTGTCTCATACCGGCCCCGATTGATAAGACGGTTAGCATATTTGCATCGAGGCCCAAGAGACGCGCGTTTAAACCTGATCAAAAGCGGTAAATTTTTCAGCGGAGAAAGATTAAAAATTCACGCCTTCTTCTCAGATAAGGAAATAAAATTATAGGTCCCTTGTCAACGTGAAGTTTGGCACGTTAAAATTCCCCCTCGTGGTGTAACTCCTCCAGATTGGAAAAGTTGTAGTAGGCATAGCTAAACGGTATATAAACATTCTAGTCCAATAGGACCAAGAGAATTTTCGCATCGCGAAGCCTCAGTCGCCGAAAAGAAAACAAACATTGTCTCATTGGCAACATTTAAATACCGAAAGAGAGGATACCTAATGCTATATTCAAATAGTATTAGCTAAGTGTTACGCTTTTACCAGTAGCTTGATATAAAACTACAATGTTTTAACGCAGTGAAATTAGAAAGACGTTCCAAAGTGAAATAGTAGTTAACTAAAATAATAAAAATGTCTGCTATATTGCGAGTTTGGTTATGAAATCGAAGTGATGCTGCTAGTTTCGACTCTTACAAAGTCTGAAGTACAATTTGCTACGTTTATTCACATGTAACTTTTGTTCATAGTTATTTGAAAGTTGAATGTAGTTGAATGCATTTCATAAAATGCAATTGTAAGTCACAAATAGTTGAGCTTAAATCAAAGATATCCGATATTCATATGCAGCGCCCTGTAAGACTATAGAATATCTTAAAGCAGCCACATTAACATATAGATATTATATTAATATTCTTGTAGGTAAAAAATTGTAGATACTTAAGGCATGCCCATTCTCTCAGTGTGGTTTACTACATAGTATCTTGAACGTTTTCTGAGAGTAATCCTAATCACAGCTATACCTTTTCCAATACTGAAACTTTCTTTGTAGATATCAAAACCATTTTGTTAAACGTACTAATTCACATCTTCAATATATGTATTGAATAATGCTGATTCAAATTGGTATTTCGCCCAATGGATTGTTATTTTGTAAAATCTGTCATGGGAAGCCTAGCTATCAACCACCCTAGCGTTCTATACACCTTAATTTCAAGTGGTATAGTCTATGCAATAGGATGTACAAATTGTACCTTCCCACTATTAATAAAGACAATTATAGCTGAAAAATTAACTACTTCCTAACCCAAAGCTATGCGCTTGTTCTAAATATTGATCTGCAGATGACCAAAAATAATTGAATTTGTTTCCTAGCAGATGGACATTCACGTCTAAACAAATAGGTGAATTAATTTTAAACAATACAATCGTTATGGAACATGAAAGCTGGCAATTTAATTTTCTTCCAGGAGAGCAATGTGCATAATACCATTAATAATTGTCTTTT
This sequence comes from Phrixothrix hirtus, assembly GCA_024586415.1. NCBI lineage: Eukaryota > Metazoa > Arthropoda > Insecta > Coleoptera > Phengodidae > Phrixothrix > Phrixothrix hirtus. Next base: position 4,894 of record JAHWXV011085348.1, read on the forward strand.
GGCGTCGACTTCAAAATGGAAAACCAAAAGAGACATTTTCATCATATTTTGCTATATTACTTCCGATAAGTAAAAAGCGCCGTGCAAGTTTACCAAAAGTTATACAAGGTGTCTGAAAAATATGTAACACCCTGCAAATTGTGGGTGCCTTATGACCAGTAGAACAAAATTTGCTTAGGAATTTTTTTTCATAAACGCACAGTTTTCGAAGTATTGACAATTATAGCATCCAATCCAACCCTGGGGTACGCGCCATGCCGGATAGTAATATCGTTGCCCTTGATATGTGTTACTTATCGGTATATCTTGAGTTAGGAACAGCAGTTTTTTTAAAAATATCTATTCCAGAAGATAACGTTAAAATAATTTTATGTTGCTTCGAAAAATTTAAAAATCATTTTTGAAAAGCAAAATAAATAAGTAAGCGATGTATTTTATAGTTGTTCTTTTTGTTTGGGATAATAATATTCAGGAAATAATATTATTACTGGTCGGCGTAAAATGAATCGGTTATTTTGTATTAGAATATCTCAATTAAACACGTTACAAATTTTAAAACAAAATTCATTGTATTAATGTCATATCTGACATTAATATTACTTTTGTTTATAAAAACATGTTAATTTATTTGTAGTCATAAAATTTTATAACTTCAAATAAATTAGTTTTCTTATTTTAATTAAGCCATCCTGTTTTTAATAGTGAATTATTTTAATATACGGACTTATTGTAATAATTACTGTACTGTGACAAATATATTTTGATGTAATTGTTTTAAAAATAATAACGAAGTCTTTACACATTGTTCTCGCTGATAAAGAATATTATCATATTCGAAATATTGGATTAAAATGAATGTAAATTCTGACTGTAATACCTTTTTCGCCTTTTAAATTAACCTGTTTTTATAAACAAAACTAATAGTAATATCCTAACAAGAGGCATCAGGCTACTTTCTAAAAGCCATATTTGACATTTAAAGTAAACCAATTTGGAATCTTGTGCTTCGAACAAATAATTTTGGTAGCAAGCAATCAATATGTTTAAAAATTAAATCTCAATGTGTAACGACCGACTTAAATTTGTTTTTTTATTTCAAATAAAGTAAACAAGGTCAAAGAACTTTTATATGCCACATCACTACAAGCTCGTCTCATTAAATATTCCATTTTTTATATGAATATTAGAGTAGTAGGGGTTTATTATCATTCCATTCTTAATTCCTCTTGGTTGGTAAATGGTATTGTATTTAGAGCAAACTATATTATTTAAACTTTCAAAATTTAAAAATCTGCTTTGAAAAAAAAAGTATAACAAAATTCCGGCCTATAGGTCATAAGGTACCCGCGGTTTGTGCGGTATCGTTTATTTTTGAGACACTGTGTACTGTGGATAACGAGAATGCCTTAAAACTGTGGCAGTATCACAATTTGACGATAAAGGAAGACTACGCTCAGGAACGTCAATTGAAGTTGACATGACATTTGATTGCTGAGAATCTTAACCTACCGAAATCCAGCTGTTTAAAATAAGATCAATGCATCATACGGCATTTGGATACTACATGAACTCAAATTCATTTCACTAAGCGCGTTGTCATCAGTTAATCTCTTGAAATATGGAGAAAATTATCGAATTTTAACACATAAAAACAGGCAATGAACAGTGAGTTAACTTCAATAAAACTGAACATATAAGATCACGGAGTAGGCGTGATGAACCTCCTAAAAGCTCAGATACTCAAGCCTGGAGGGATTTCAGAAGATTACGTGTTTTGAATCACTTCCAGTGTACTAAACCATTAATTCTCACATGTGATATCATGAGGTGAATAAATTAAACAATATCTTTAAACAGGAGAGTTCAGAATTGGTGAGCCGCGAAGATGCTGTGTTTCACCGTGATACGTCTAGACTAAATACTTGCTTGGTCGGCTATCAAAACTGGTTGCAGCTTGGATGGGATGTTTTATCACATCACATCTTATTACACAAATCGCCTTGAATGGTGACAGATTCACTGCTGATGGGGATAAAAAAAGATAATTCAGCTAAGCTGATAATATATTGCTTAATAAAGTTCTATTCGCCATGAAAAATTTAACTTCCTTTTACTTTGGTCAACTAATAATATATGATATAATAATAATAATAAAAGTAATAATGATGATGATGATGATACCTTTATATATTTTTTCTATGTTTGCGAAATAATACAGAAAAATTAATGACAGAGGCCAAGCTCGGCGAAAGAACTTGCATTTAATCCCCTAATAAACAGATTCAATGTGCTTAAATTAAATAAAATAGATATAAAGATCCATAACCGATATAAGAACTTATCTTTGTAGTTCTCTAAATGAATACGAAAATAAACGAGATTTAAAAAGGGAAAGAAGAAGAAAAGTAAATTGTAGATAAATGATGATCAATAATAGAAGAGACAAGAAAAGAAAATATGCAAAAACGATTTTCGAAACAAGCGGAATATTACCTAGGACTGTTTGTTAAAGAGTCATTTTTTTTTAAAATTATGCAGACTCAAGGTTTTATAACTTTCAGGAGTTTCATTCCATCGAGGTGATGTTATGTAAGAAAGTTCGCTTAAACATTGATGTTCGATGCTGAAGTATTGGTAATGAGCTATTAAATCTTAAACTTATGTTATGTATATCAGTTCTATATGTGATCGTGTTTTATTGAGGCTTTTCGGCCTTTATAATTTTATAGAATAACAGTTAGTTGCTTCTATTTCTGAGGCTAGGTCTTCGGAATGTAAAAATCCTTTAGCGTACATGAATTCAACTGCCGACTCGCAGTAGAGCGCTTTCACGTGCCAAATATTACATTAAGGCTTCGGTTGAGTTTGAACTTGCATTCCATAAGTTCCGACATGCAAAGCCACTGAGTTGCCAAAGCCGCTTATATTTTGGTTTTATTAGTTACGCTATATATTTTTGTAACCTTTGAAAAAGCTTAATTTTGTTCATCCAAGTTCAATATGTCTCTGCCGTTAAACATCGGAAAACACAAAATCTTTAAAATATGTAAAGGTACTATTGTCTATTAGAACGATTTAATTTAAATATTTATGAAGTTAAATGAATGCCTTTAATAATTTTCTGCGCTATCGGTTTGTCATCAACTATGTTAGTTGTCATATTCTGATATATTTCCCGAACGGTTTGATTTTCTGAGGAAGGCCGCGATTATCTTCACAACAAGCACGTTACGGTTCATACAAGTACTATTATGTAACAGAGTAAACGCTTATTATCAAATTGCCTTAGTTGGTTGATAGTTGTTGTTAGCGCAAAAACGATCGTTGAGTACCTTATTACAATAAATCTCGAAAATTGGCAGAACTCGACTCATCGGGTCTCGTTCTTCTAACTTTTTCTCAATCTGGTATAAACCACTTCCTGTTATTGTATCGTATTAAACTATAAGAGGTTTTTTATATACAATTTGAATATGTCAATTGTATGCCAACACCTTTATAAATAAATTTAGCTGATCATTTTTCATGGAACGCAAGTTTGGAATTTGTTAACACTCTACTAATTCCATACTCAGAATAATTTGTAGCGAATTCCTCAAATATAGATCGCGGAGCAACTATCTAATCAAATTTAATGTAAATTAACAAAATTGTAAAAATTGGTAAGTGAATGCAATGTATCCAGCTAAATAATTATTTAAAATATTTAGAACAAACTTCTAAATAAAATACGCAAATTTATTTCTGAGTACCTAAATTTAACTTTTAAATTTGGTGTGACTGCTGATTTAAAATTTCAATTAGATATGTTATCAGTTAGTAATAAACCGCCAGATTACTTTTATTGGTTTTTCAATTCTACAAATTTAACATAACTTCATGGTCATTGTGAATCTTTTTACCTGAGCAATTTTACATAATATATCCAAAACTACAAATATTAACTGAACAAGCAATTCCATTAATACATTAATGCTTACCTGTCGGTTACAGCATTAACACATTATTCTAGGACGTTTTGAAAAAGGAATTATAATATGTATATAACATAAAAATTAACTGTATTCCGGAACTGAATTAGAATAAATGTTAATAAAATGTCAACGTCTTACCTATCGCGGAAGAAAATCGTTATAAGCATGGTTCCTTGACCTATCAACCAAGTTCGTTGCATTTTTATATGGTGGACTGGTTTAAATGCAAATTTTATCCGATATTTCATTTGCGAAAACTGACTAAATGCCGTTTCATTAAAATTTCAGTCGGCTAGTTCTCATAAACCGTTTTCTTCAACCGTAAGATAGTTCTGTCTTATAGAATATAGGCTTCTTTAAACGCGAGTCCCTTTAACATTTAACATTATTCAAAATGTTAGGAGTGATATACAGTTCAAGCATTTCTATTACTAATTCTTAAAGTCAAACAGCAACACCTTACGTCAAATATTACCACGTGGTGTAAGAAATCTAATCTACAAAAATTTAGATACCGTTTTCATCTCAGATGAGATATGTACCAAACCCACAGCTATGGATTCTACTTGTATAATGAAGTAAATCTGGTAGCATATCATAAAGATTTACTCTCTCAAACCATAAACACCGAACATGACTTTATGCCTTTTAGCTACTTCACTATGCTAGTTGACCAAGAAGGCTCTATACCGTGATACACGTGTTCATAGGTAGCAGGCAATGGTTCATTCCTCTACCAGCCTACTAAATGCGTCAAATACATTATCAACTTGCTTCTAACGTATAATTTAGTTTTGTTAAAACTAGATATAGTTTCTGTGAGTACTAATAAAAATGGATACTACAGTTTTACAAGCGAAAGGTGACCTTTTCTCTATTTAAATTTTCCAAAACTCTTCATATGGAAATTTCTATTCACACATTGTATGTACAGCATATCTCCTTAAATTTGATAGTTTCTAGCGAATTAGTTCGTCAAGATAGAAAAAAGAAACTTCAGATGACAATTGTATGGATTCATCGAAACTGTCAGAATTTCCTACTCGAAAAAATAATTGAGCATCACAGGTGAACTTTTTGTATTTTTTAAATGAAACATGGTGTATATTAATATTTATTAGTTAGCGCTTCAAATTTCCTTTGCAAACATATATACGAGTTGTGAATATTCACTTTAGACATTGTTGAAATATCGACCATTAAAGAATTAAAATATTACGAGGGCGAAACTGTAGTATTCGGAATTCTTAAGTTTTAATGGGCTTATTCAACAGAGAAAACCTTACTAAACTAATTTTCAAACAAGCATACTAAACGCTTTAGGTCACTCCTGTGCAAGTACCAAGTTACTGGCACTATATTAACAATTTTTAATTAACGCGATGGAACTCGATAGCTGCGATTTTAGAGCGATGATTTATTGCGATTATAAAAAAGCTTTAAAACAAGAAGAATGCCTAGTACCTTTAAAGGCGACATTTGAAGAATTCACCTTCACAAATCACAATATTCAATTGGTATGCTGAATTAAAAGGAGGATGAGTCGTTGAAAGATGAATCCCACGCCGGTGGACCGCAAACTTCAGCATCCGCAAAAAAACACCAATACTGTAAAATACTTAATGAAATAGAGACAAGCTTAGGTATTGGATTGGCATCAACACAAACAATATTACACGACTACCTTGGTCTTGTCAATGCGTCATCTCATACCGCAGCTAGAGCAACTGTGTTTTTTGTCGCTTCAAAAATTAAAATTTTCCCATCCACTATTTACCTACCCCCCCCCCCCCCCCCCCCCCCCC
>JAHWXV011085556.1:0-16212 GCA_024586415.1 Phrixothrix hirtus
ATGATGTAATGCTATGACTCATTGCTGACCTAATTGAATTGACAGACATAAATTACTGCAATGAGTCATTTGCGGATTACATTATCTATTTTATTACAAAAAAAAAACATTCTAGATAATTCTAGAATTTTCCATTTACTGTTTCTAATTTTTGTTACAATAGGTAACATTATTACAAGGCACAAGATAGTAACTTAACAACTAGTTTGATGTGAATAACTTTCTGAATTTTTTTTTCAGGATTCGTTTTTTAGTAAATAAGTTTTGCCAAATAACAGTGTTCTGCATTTAATACTTCATAAATTAACAACTGTTTCTGTGTGAATAGTTTTCTCAATTTTTTCAGTCTTTATTTCATGTTTGACATTTATTGAACAATTTGGAATATTGTGTTTTTAAAAAATAATTTTGGTAGCGAGCAATGAAATAATCAATATGTTTAAAAATTAAATTTATAGTGCAACAGCTGACAATTACATGTTGAATTTTCATTCTTGTAAAACACGCAAACTATGCACATCTATATATTCATACGTGACTTATCTTGTTCTTTCAGTAAAACATGCGCTACCTGTACATAAATTCCTATCTTGGCACAAACACGCGAATGGTTTAAGGGGTAATACAGAAATTGATTGGCAAAGTTCTGTGCTAGTATGTTAGTTTTACTTTTGGTTCATAGTTGGATAATAATCATTTGTAAATTTTAAACATTCCATGCTTATTACGTCCTTTATCCACTAATTTAAATAACAAAATTTGTGATGTCAAATTCACCATAAGCATTGCGTATCTGTTAGTCTTATAAAATTAATGGGCTGCATTAAAGGAAACACTTTAGAAACGAGGAAACTAAAAACAACAATATACAAGATAATGTGTTTTAGTGAATTTTAAAGGCGGTTGAGGAAACTTCTTAACTCCAATATTAGTCCTCGAGAACAAAAACCCCTTGACTTCATAATACAACATATTATAACAGAAGAAAATATAAAAATTGCCTTGTGGAAATTATACTCAACTATGAGACAATTGAGATACCATATTTTAATAAACACCGAAAAACTTGTAAAATTTCAACCTAATCCTTGTACTAATAACACTGGTGAACAAAGATGTATTTTCCTATACCCTAATACGTGCATCGTGTTTACTGTTTCATGCTGATTATGGAAACGGTTTCATTTTTCTTCTACCATGATAAAATTTTAAGAAATTTTCAATAATACTGTTTGTTTAACAATAAACTTAATTGTTGCTAATTTCTCAATCAAAATTAACTATTAGTTATCGATGGATGTTCTATGATGGTTTTGTTGCGGCTCCTATTTATAAAGTTTTCCTGCGTTCCCACACGTTAATTGGTACAGAAGTGGGAAACAGTAGCTAGTTCAAAAATTAAGAATTTTTCATTTTTAGACATGGAGTTTTTGGCCGTTTCTGCAAACTTAATTTTTGACGTTAGTTTGAAATTTTTATCATTATTATTTACCTTTTCAGATTAATAAACACTTTTAAATAACGGTTTTTGTACATATTTGAATTAATTAATATGCGATATGTTTTATTAACTAGTAATTATTATTCCTAACTATATGTTTATAAATTTAATGCATATTTAGTCTTATCTATTAATAATTAGTAATATTAGTGATCTACACACTTCACATATATTTTACAAAGATAATTCTATTAATTAACATGACTATTTAAACAATTTCTAAATGAATATTTTGTTCTCATTTAGCATTGCTTTAGTTATTTATGTTTTTAATTTGATTCTACACTTTGATAGCAGTTTACGTTACAAACATTTATAATTATGTTATACAGATAAATATTTATACTGGTGAACAAATTTTTTTTGGCCGAATAACACGAAAAATTGTTTACCGCGGACACTATTTTAATCGAATTTGGCGCGTAACGTGTTCACGCTTTTGAGGTTTATTTAAGTAGTCACTAAATAATTACAAAATCCAGAATCGGCTCTAAAAGTCGGATGCATGTTACAATTACATATTAATCGAATTGCGAATATCGCATCGTCACAAGAAGAAAACCGGATTAATATTTCAAATATATATTTCCCTAAAAATTCTCAACAAAGTCGAGAAATTGTGTTAAAATGAATTTAATAACGAAGGAACATTAAATGGTAGAATTTGAATAAAAACCATTAGAGGAAAATATTAAACCACAATCATTAAACCAACAAGTGTCCAATAACTGACATTTTCAGAAGATCTCGAATTCATAAAGCTAAACACAGAAAATATTCTATTCGATTCTAATAATATCAAAAGCTTTATCTTACTCTACATAATTTCAGCCGAACTTGATTACATAAAATTTTTAATCAACACCGTCAACTTCCTCTCATTATATGTTTCGTCGTAATATACAACTGTAAAATTTAAAAATTTAGGACTTGCCCACTAAACGATGAAGATTACAACTGCGAAATTATGCATGTGCTTGGAAAACAAAATATGAACGCTGAAGCACTATCGCGAATACAAATCAATCTGTACTACGTCAGATTTAAGAGAAGTTGAAAAAATATCTAATAAATCCTAAATGATCTTCCCACATCAATACTATCAATGGAAGAAGAAACGTACCAATTTATTGATCAAATGCCCCTAACAAATCAAATAATTAAATGAAAACGACGGTAACACTATTCATGCACAGGAACTGTCTACACGTGCAATACCTATTTGTGAAGATGCTATTCATTCAAGTATAATCAAATAGGGATAATCAGAGTCTGATACGCACCTGCACCTCCAAAAATTTATAAAATACCGGCAAAGAATTAATAGTTAATGTACAATTCGGTGATGACTCACGTTACGAATATATCGAAACCTTCTTGAAAGAATATCTACAACTAAAAATAATATATTACTGTAAATTCTCAGATGGTTAAACCTATATGGGTTCCAGTAGAATAACAACAAAATCGTTTAACGTACATCAACTAAAATTATATACATGCAACTCTTTAATTTTACATTTCAAGATTCGGAACAACAACAAAAAGTAATAAAAAATTATCACAAAAGAAAAATAAACTATCGAGTAATCACAGAAGCTATGATTGTATGTATTAAAAGGCGTTATTATTGGAACACAATAAACGACACAGTTCATAATCATATCAAGAACAGTTACTCGTTGAAAACAAAAATACTAATGAAACCCTTCCACAGCACCAAAAAGTTAATAGCAATATCTGAAGGGTCATTTTAATTTGTCTATATAGACACTTTTATAACCAACAGGATCACGTACTTAACAATAAACAGCGCATTTTCAAGGAACGCTTAAGATTATTCAACAATATAAGTAATAGGCAAAGGGGGTTCTGGGTCCATAATTGGGTCAACGTCAAGTCAATTACCCACTCCACAATGGGGTCAAGGTTAGATCGATAACTCCCCTCCACAATTAGGCCAAGGTCACGTCAATTCTCCCTCCACAGTTGAATCAAGGTCAGATCAATGACCTCTCCACAGTTGGGTCAAGGTCAAGTCAATAACCAAAATGTAGATTTTACTACAACCTTGGACTTCGATCTAACACATACCCTTGAAATTTGATCTCAGATCTGTCCTTGAACTTTGTACTCAACTATAAGTATATATACTATGTTCACGACATATAATTTAACTTCAGTGGTAGTTCAAAGTTGTTTAGTGAAATGTTGTTTGTGTATGTCCCAAATTACAGAGATTTTTGCTCCACGTCCTCAGATTCACAGGCTTCTACAACAGCTGAATATGGGCAACTTTTCGAGAACGGTGACCCTTTTAATGCATATTTATAAGGAGTTTTAAGGAATGTTCCTACAGTGTTCAATTCGAAAGACACGACCTTTTAGAACAGAACTATTTGGTTTAGAGGAGTATGTGTAAAGGTTTTGGCTAATTACATTTGGTGAGCTACCCCAAAACCTGTAAAGAGATGCAGATAATGGAAGTGAAATAGATGCATGGTCTGTTGGGGTGGAGTGAGTGATGTGTATTGCGTTTTTTGGAATTGTGCATTGATTTACTAAAACATTAATAGCTGAATTCTGTTTAATAATAATTCTCATAAGGATGTATTGTCAACTTACATCAGCATTAGTTTGCATTGTCTGACATCTTTTTTATTATTTAATAACGGTTTAATAAGGATTTAATGGTTATATTATGTTTAAATTAGAATTGTCATAAGCAATCTGTGTTTGTAACTTACATTATTTTTTGCGTTACCTAAATAAACCATAAATGGTTCCATTATGTTTAAATTTAAAAATTATTGCAAGGAATCTGTGTTTTTAACTAAAAATAAGATTATTTTATGTTACATGATGTCATTTTCATTATCTAATAATAGTTTAATAAAACATTTATAGTTATATTACGTTTAAATTAGAATCCTTATAAGTAATCTGCATTGATAATAGTCTTTTGCATTATTCGATATCTTTTGTTCAACTTTTAATAAATTTTATAGCAAATAAAAAAATCCATTTTAAAATCTCTATTTGCAATTATATACTCCTAACATTAACTATAAATTACTTGCTAAACATAAGAATAATTGCATCATCAGTGTTGCTGATGTATATAATTTATTAGAAATTAAACATGATAATAAAATAGAAAGATATTGCATGCCAACTTCGCAGTCATCATCCTCGTACAATGCATAGATGGACTGTTTACACACATACTACATCGTTATATTAATATCGAGTGCATGTGCTTTATTATACAACTCGCAATTTGGCAATTGTTTCCTAAAAATTCGAAGCGCTCTTCACACACCCAAGAATACTCTACTCCAAAATTGGTGATTATCTACCCATTTTCATTAATAATGTATACTACTACATTATATTTATAAGCACACGTACACATGTTTGACTTCTCTTCAGCTATTGATGTGATTAGAAATTTTCTGTCTATATATAAGTAAATAGCTATAGACAGAAATTTTCTAATCACATCAGTAACTGAAGAGAAAGTCAAGTATGTATCTTTGGGTGTACGGCTATGATTTTTTGGTGTGTCAGGTCAACTACAGCGAGGAAGTGGTACAACATTTCCGAGTACAGTACCTGAAAATTTGCGAAGAGTGCTGGTTGGATATGATTAACATTTCTAAGTCGGTGACTCTTGGCGTTAAGCATAAGTACATTGCGGTGGTGACGAGGTGCACTAAATGGTGTCAAGTCGTCCAATCCACATGTGCGGATGATTACTGGGAATTTGGTATGTAATGTGTTCCTATTATAGTATCATATTTAATTTCTTATAAATTACAAATATAAACGACGATGAAAATGATGGAGTACCATAACGTATTAGTTTAAATTTAATATTTAATATTTAATTTAAATATTGAACAAAAGATATTAAATATTGACCTTGACCTATATATTTCAATGACCTCCCTTCAAAATTGGGCCAAGGACAGGTCAATAACTGAAAAGTAAGTCAGGAATTTTACCATAACATTAGGTGAGATCTCATACCAGCCCTTGGTCTTTGATCTCACAACTATCCTTGGACTTTATCTCATATCTGTCCTTGGACATTGATCAATAATGTAACAGTTTGTAGTACGCTGACATGGATGTTATTTATGGTTATATAATGTTTGGGGACTTATATATCATTTCTAAACTAATAATGTCTCCTTAATAGTGCTCACGTTAGTGTTAGTAGTGAAGGTGCTGCTCCAGGAAGACAAATTTTGTTTTTAAAGAAGAAAGTATGTCGCAAGCGAACTATGTGTGTGTAAACCTGGGTCGAAGCAGTCATGTAGAATGTATATCGGCGTTTGGAATCGCTACCAGTAATTGCGATATCGTCTGATGATGAAGAAGTATTAGTAGTACTGAAAAAGAACCGAGAAGGTATTCTTGATGTTCATAGTATTAAACCAGAAAGTGATGGTTCATTTTCCATATAAGCAATGCCTCTTAATCACGCAGAGACTCCCGCGTCCGTTCAACCAACAAATAATGTGACACCGTTGCTTCTTCCTAGTTTCGATATGGTTAGCCAGTCTTCGAATCCAGTCCGCGACAATGATGTATTTCTGCTGCGGTTGTTGGAAAATAGCAGGCAACGCCGTAGATTGTCCTTCGGTATAAGTGAACACCATGCAATTAAGATGAAGCAGGTGATCAATCAAGTCTTACAACTCTCGCAGATTAGTTTACCTCAAATTAATCTGCTAGAGGATAACGATCTGATGGAGATACATGCCCGCCAGCTGGTGGCTTATTCTCCTTCACTGCATGAGATTGATGAAGCAACCGCCGCAGTCTTATCATGAGCTTGTGAAATTATTTCTTCGGAAAACCCGCACTCACCCCTATCACATGGAAGTGTTGTGTGAGGAAACGAGTTCCTTAGAATTATAAATCAGTTGGGAGGACTTTAAGGACCCCTTTTCCTTACCTTCATCATCTTCTCAACAAAATCCACCACCAGCAGTTACAATGGATGCTAGGCAAGACCGCATTGTTAAACTCGAAGTGTATGATGGAGAAAAACTGACAATCCATCTCATCAGAAAGAACCAAATGTGTTTTCTTCGAGATAATGATACAATAAATCATTGTAAGTCTTTGGTAGCCAGCCAACAAAAGCAAATGAGGTTGCTCTAAACATTAAATCGACAAAACGCCTTACTTAGGGATTTTCTGTAACTGTTGGTGAGTTTGTCCCACTTTTGTATTCCTTATCCTTCTTCCCCTCCATCCAGGGTTGTAAGCGAAGCGCTAGTATATTTCCTACTCTCTACCTTCTGGTCGTACACTGTAACGTGCAAAAAGAGCAATAATAAAATTTACGCATCTTCCAGTACAGAACGCTGGCCATCAGACAAGAATAAAAACAATGTATGGCTACCGACTAGCTACTACTTTATGAGAAAGGAGTCGTGGAGGGAGTCTTCTTTTTGGAATGGCTTTAGGATAGTTGCTAGAACTAATTACCTTAACAGCAAAGGATAGGTCACTACATTCTTCCAATTGGCGCCACGCTGTTTTCTTCTAATAGTAAATTAAGCCTGAAAATCACAAGGACTGAACAAACCGGAAGCTTAATTTGCAAATAAAAGTCCTTCCGATTTTCACTCACAACCTAAATGGCGAAAAGATATATCAAACATCATTAATTAATATAACATTAACACAAATAAGTTATCAACATATTTAGAGACACTCTGTATATCTCTAAATTATCTAGTATTTTAGCTCTTATAAAATTTATTTTCTTCTCCAAACTCATTTACTACCTATTTTGAAGTTAAATAAACTCAACATTTGGTTTAAATCAAACATTTATTAATAACAACTAAAATTTAAAATATAATTCCACAGTAATCAAAAAAAATAATAGAAATCAGTCATTAAATGAGAGTAAAAGTTAATTAAACAAGGGTTTCTATTATATTTTAAAATAATTAAAATTATCTAACAAATGGCTTCATTTATGCATGAAGATTAAATTGATAATTCCTTTCCAAGCTGGCAACAATTTGAAATATTTGTAAAGCATTGGATTCGTATCTTCAACCTTTGATAGAAGAACCAAATTCTATAACATGTTTTTAACAACTAATTAATCTAATGAAATTTCATTTATACAGTGTTTATATTTACATAACGTAATCTTAACATTGCTACTAGATATCAATAATCCTAACCCAGATGGTTCAAATATAAGGGAATTCCTTTTTCTATTAATTATTTCTCCCAAAATAATTCCTTAGTTAACAGCGTTAATTAATTCTATTTCAGATAAATGAATTCATTTAGTCTTGTGTAAATAACCTTAATTTCTTCAAATCAGTATACCAATAAATTCAAAATAGTTATGTACGCCAGAATCAAATATTTTATATACAGGGTATCCAGCCTAAGATATAAAGTCCCGTAATGGTCTTATTATTAATATTTCAAAAAAAAGTTTCAAATAAAAGTTGCATCAAATCAAGTTCTCTGTATTGCAAAATTATTTTCAAAGATGTTGGACTTCCAGCTATATCGTAAATGTACACCAACTTCGTTATTTTAAATATAATACTCTATATATTATTGAATTATTGGATTCCTTGTTAAATTTTAGGGTCAGTTTGATGACCAAACATTTTGTCTATGTCGTACCGTTTTTGAAGTATTCTATTTTCGAAAAAAATGTCACTTTCAGTGTCTTAGAAAATTTCAAATATTACCGTAACTATCAAACTTATAAAGATGCGGTTTTCATTGTTCGATTAAGCCTGAAAAAATATATCTATTCGTTGTAAAACTACCATGTTGAATTTAAAACTTTACTAGATATGGATATTTAATTTTCAAATTCTTCATTCACGGCTAACTTGATTTTTTTAAATAGAACGATACATTAATTGTTATACCAATGGCTGCGCATTTCAATTTACTTTTGATTTTGTTAAGATATTAGTGAGTGTATATCCAACATTTTGGGAGATACTCTTGATTTTCTAGTCTTTTAGCGAAAACCACCTTCCACTGGCATTTTTTGAGGAGAAAGCCGTGTTTTGAAAGTTTTAGTAGGCTTTGACAATATTGCTAAAGCATCGCGTGTCACATAAATCATTTTAAGTGTCATTTTGTTGTTCTGTTTTATTAACTACGAGTATTATTTGCACAATTAACAATGTTTACACGTGAAGAATTAGAAGATATGGTTTTTGTTCTAAGAGAATGTAACAGAAACGCGTTATTAGCCCAAAGAGTTTACGTACAACGGTATCCAGATAAAAGGCATCCAGATAAGAGGGCATTTCAGTCGCTACTGGAAAGATTTACCAATACTAGATCCGTTGGATTTTCAAAACGAAACCGTAACCATCCTGTACTCATGGACGAAAATCAGTTGCAAGTATTATTATGTGCACACGACTATCCAGAGTCCAGTGTGCGGGAAATTACTAAGGCTACTGATATCAGCAAATCTTTGTTGTAGACGATTTTAAAGAACCACAAATCCCTATCGTATACAATTGCATCAGGAACTCCATGAAAGGGATTTCGGAACCAGATAGATCTTTTGTCAATGGGCGATTAAAAGAATTAGTCGTGACGTAAATTTTATTAATGAAGTAATATTTTCCAATGAAGCCATATTCCATAAAAATGGTTTTGTGAATCGTCATAATTCATATTACTATGACACAGAGAATCCTCATCGATTCGCTACAGCAAGTATCCAGTAGATGTGGTCTGTGAATATGTGGGTTCATTCTTTCATGATCAGAATTTCACGGGTAGAGTTCATCTCCGGTTCGTTATAATAATTTATACGAACTGTTGAAAAATGTCCCCTTGGCCACTCGTCGAGAGATGTAGTTTCAACATGATGGGGCGGCGCCACACTATACTACAGAAGTTCGTCAATTTTTGAATGTCTATTTTCCTGATCTCGGAATTGGACGAGGAGGGCCCATCAGTTGGCCGCCAAGATCACCAGATCTTACAAGTTACGATTTCTTTTATGGGGATTCATAAAAAGTAAGGTTTATACAACAGTACCAACTACTGCGGAAGATATGCATCATCGAATTTTGTCAGCATTTCGAGAAATTACTCTACAAATGCTCAGCAACGTACAGCAGTCTCTGCAAAAACAATTTAACTTGTGTATTGCCAAAACGGACAATATTTCGAACATTTAATGTGATTGTTTTCCAGTCTTTGTTCTTGTTTGTTTCTAGTGGTCGTGGGGTGTTGTTTGTCACTTTTTGAGCATACCAGCAACAAAGCCGCCAGTTCCAAGCCTGGCAAAATGCAAGGGGAATGTGGTCTACGCTTCCCAACAGGTACTAACTGCAAAACAAATAGATAATCGTGGGTATCTCCCAAAATATTACAGATAGACCCACTAATATCTTAACAAAATCGAAAGGAAACTGAATTCCACATGCATTGGTATAAAAATTAACATATCAATATATAAAAAAAAGTCGAGTTAGCCGTAATTGAATAATTTAAAAATTGAATATCCATACCTAGTAAAGTTTTAAATTCAGCATGGTAGTTTTACAACGAAAAGATATATTTTCTTAGGCTTAATCAAACGATGAAAACTCCACTTTCCTAAGTTTGATAGTTACAGTAATATGAAATTTTCTAAGACACTGAAAGTGCCAATTTTTTCGAAAACTTCGAATACTTCCAAAAACGATACGACATATACCACATGTTTGGTTATCAAAGGGACCCTAAAATTTAACAAGGAATCCAAAACTGCTATAATATATAGGATGTTGTATTTAAAATAACGAAGTTGGTGTGCATTTCCGGTATAGTCGGAGTCCACCATCTTTTAAAATAATTTTACAATGCAGTGCAACTTCTATTTGCAATTTTTTTTTGAAATGTCAATAATAAGACCATTACAAGACTTTGCATCTTAGACTGGACACCCTGTATATATAAATGTATAAGACAAAACCTTTTAAACTGCCTAGATAGCACAGTTTATATGACTGCAAGCAGATGTATAATATGAAGGTTTGGCTTTTTCACCAATGCCAAAATTGAAAAGAAACAACTTCATTAAAACTTTGATATGACTAACCAAAATATTTCGATCTTAGAAGTTATAATAATTTTTAATTATAGAATTAATGAATCTCAAATATCGTTTCATTAATAATTTTTCTAGATGTCCTATAATTGAATTTACACAATCAGTAGGTACTTTTAAATGATACATCTTAAAGAATGAAATTCAAATTCTTCAAATAATAATTAGTAGTTTGTACTGTATTCTCGAGGATAAAATGAATTAACTGATGTATAATAAAATTATGAACTTTTCTAATAATTTTTCCTTTTCTTTTTTAATTAAATTAGTAATATTTACTTTAAATAATGAACATAGTTCATCCAAAAATAACAATTATCCAGAAGCGATAAATTCTAACATCGCGATACTAACTTTCGACTAATAAATTAAAAACACAACAATTCGATAAACTAAATATTTAATCAAACCTTGATAGTTTTTGAAAACGCAGCATCCCTAAGTAGATTGCAATTGACTTAGAATAGCTTGTTCCAGTTCATCTTGACGGGAGCAGCAAGAGAAGCATCAGTAGCTCCCAACAGCAATCAGCATGCCCAAATTATCTCCTTCACGCCAACGAAAACGGAATACCTTGTGGAACTTTCTTAGTTACTCCAAGCCAAATATGAACGTTAGTATCTTTTAAATACTAGGGATCCTAATTAGAAAATTAAGTCCCAACTAACAACTATAAAGGAATTAAAAAAACAACGTAAGACACCGAACCAATAACAAAAACAACTTGAAACTCACTCCATAATTAAATTAATGGGTCAACTCAACCACAAATTAAGTATTAGCTTCTAACACTTTCACTATTCACCTAAAAATATTTTAAATCTTACATCGACTCTTAACGCTTGAAAACGTCGACCATCTAATGTTCAACTCAAAACTACGCACGTGTGTACTTTTATCACCCTGGCACATGTAGTAACAAAAATTCATTCTTATTATATACATTTAGACTAAAATTATTCTAACAAATTCCATTTATTCAAAATTTAATTAAAACCAACAAAAAATTTTCTACACCAGAATAAAAACTATTTTCTAATATACTGAATTTGCAAAAAAAATACATTTATTCAAAAATGCACGTTACAACACCTTGTCTGAAACAAAGAGCTGTAGCGAAAGATAGAGAGAAGCTTCGCAGATATATGTTAGTGTATGCTTCAAATTCAATATAAGAGCGTGTTTTGTGACTATCTGAACAGTTCATCTGAAAAGTTATAAAAAATTTTAAAACGTTGCAGTGTGATGTTTGTGGGCGGAACTTTTCAAGATCCGTCAGTCTTTTTAGACATCGAAAGAAGTCTTGTTCATCTAAACTAAGTAAGTTTGGCAAATAAACTGTGTAAAGTGTATCATATTGAATTTCCATAGTACAAAGGATCTATATTTTACATAAACGTATGAAACTGTCTTCAACCCCGACCCACATATCTGCGAGTGGTATGTAAATTACAAGATTGTTTTAATAAATGTATCTAGGTGGTGGCATGTGCGTGGAAGCAACTAATACCATAATTAGTCGATCTTCTACAAGAGGTACGTTACCCCTCATAGATAAATAGCTCTTGTAAAAGTGTATTTGTAGATATCGATGATAAAGTGGCGTTAGAGATCAGGATCTTCCATCAATCAGCGGTGAAATAATTTAGTAATTTTTGAAACATTACTTAATATCCTCATTTATACGGATGATAGACAAACAACCAGTCATTCTAGTACAAATCAATTATATATTCCTGGTAAGACACTTGATCAGTTTTTGTTTATAGTCTAATTATTGATTTATAGCACCAACTTATTGCGGCAATTATCATGAATATGTGCCACGACGATAATATCTAGGACATTTACGCAGTAATCGCCATTAATCTGTTGCAAGAAGACTTTTGACACTGGAGGAAGATGATATAATGGTTTTAGATGTTGCTTTTCGATCCCGTATCGTTAGTTATAGAATTTCAGCTGAAAATTATCATATACATCTTAATGAATTTTTGAATACAATTAAAAACAAAGTTGTGCAGTTAATACGAGATCAAGTAGATAAATTTTTAACAGTTAAAGTAAATTTTGAAGCATTTAGATATTACTATTAGAAATTTCAGAATATTGAAGATATTAAATTGTTTAATGCCAAAAATGAAATTGTCACTGTTAGTAGTAACGTAAGGGATATGCTTGATGATTTTAGTGCAATTCTAGATGGAAAGTTGACTGAATTTCAAGAATGGGATTCAGGTGTGTAGATATCATATTGTATTATATAAGCCATTGTTTTCTGTATTTTAGGTTGATCTCTAATAAATATACTATTCTTAGAAGTAAATATTTTTAAGTTCAATCTATTACGTACCTTATCATATATATCGCTCCCAAAAGCGATTATGAATAAGAAGGCTGTAGTTAATGTTCAGAACGATGATGAATTTTGTTTCGCGTAGGCTTTAGCACCGGCTGTGTACGTTACGGAGGGTCTTTCGAAGAGAACGACCTGATTTGAGAACTTTCATGAAATTTTTAATGTTGATGGTATTAATTTTCCGGTTAGATATGAATGCCAAAATGAAATTTTCATAAATTTGAATGGTGTTGAAATCATATTTAAAAATGATAAAACAAATTCAGAAATAGTTAGACCTCTGTACCTTTCCAAAAATAAAAAACAATCTCATATGAATTTATTGTTGATTTATAACTTGGATAGTAGAAGTCATTACTGTTGGATCAAGAATTTTTCGAGATTACTAGCTAACCCGATAAAGGCTAAAGAACAGCTGCTCGTTTTTGTGATGGTTGCTTGCGATATTACTGTAATGCGAAACAATTATGGCAACACGCCAGATTTGATTGTAATAAAGCATATACAAATCTTCCTACTGAACATCCTAGAAACTGATAAGTTGCGTAAAATTGTGACTGGAAATATACTTAAATTTGAAAATTATCATAAACAATTGAATACGTCATTCGCAGTTTATGCTGATTTCAATAGCATTTTGAAACCAATAGTAATGGTTGAATCGCACCCGCCTGACAAATTTACAATAAAACCTGCGAACATGAACCTCATTGTTCTGCATACTACATATGTAAAATGGTCTTTCAATGATAGTCTATCAAAATTTGAAATTTATCGTAGGTCAGATGTGACTGTTGAATTTATGCAGAAATTAGAACAGGATGCAGCAAACATTTATCAAATATATTTAAAGCAGTCTCTGGGTATGACTCAGTTAACTCCAAATTAAATTAGAGAGCTTGAAAGCGTTATTACTTGCTTTATTTATGGTAAACCTATTTAAATTACTGCCGTTAAAGTACAAGATCATTGCCACCTAACAGGTGGGTATCGTGAGGTAGCTCATTCAATATGTAACTTAAATTTTAAATTGCCATCATTTATACTTATATTTTTCCACAACTTAACGGGATACGATTCGCATGTTTTTGTTAAACAGCTAGCTTTAAGCTTTAGATAGAGAAAAGAGCGATGTGATCGCTCAAACCACGGAAAAGTATGTAACATTCGGTAAACGTATTCAAGTGGATAAGAGCATAGATCGAAGGGGTTGCCTATAAAAGGTATACCTACGTTATTGGTTTTTAGATAGTTTTCGATTTCTAACTTCATCTTTAGATAAACTTGGTGAAAATTTAAGTAATGATCAGTGTGAAAATATCCAGAAATTGTTTGGATCTGCTTTACAATACCAATTAGAAAAAATGGTGTATTTCCATACTAATATCTAAAGGACTTGGTAAAAATATATGAAATATATTAACGCCACGTGGGCCATTTCATGATAAATTACGAGGTCGAGGAAATTCACGATACGGTTATCAGCGAGCGATAGTTGTATGGGAAGTATTTAGTGTAGAACTTTAGGTAACTACGCCGATATTTACTTAAGAACCGATGTTTTATTGTTGGCTGATATTTTTGAAAATTTTAAACCAATACTCTCTAGATTCGGCACATTATTTTACTGTACGTGGCTTAAGTTGGTATGCAATGCTACGCAGCGCATCTGTGGAATTATAATTGTTAACTGATATAGACACGCTTAATTTTGGTAAAAAAGGTGTGCGCGGTGGTATAACTATGTGTGTAGGAAGGAAATCTGTTACGAATAATAAATTTGTTCCAAATTACGATCCCTTCAAACCACATTCTTTTATCATGTACTTAGACGCAACCAACTTGAACGGTCACAATATGTATCAATACCTTCCACAACGTGATTTTGAGTGGCTTAATCCACATGAAATAGGAAATTTTAACGTTTTTAATATTTCTGACCTACCCTTTTATCCAGAATCGATGGTTTCACCAGCGTCCAAGACACGATGTAAAAAATTAATTCCAAATTTATGTAAGAAGGAAAAGTATGTGATGCACCATCGCAATTTAAAACAGTGTTTACCAGAATAATTACAATTGACAAAAATGTATAGAATAATGTTATTTCTACAATATGAGTAAATTCTTTTAGATCCGCACCACACAACCGTTGTATTTCAGTCTAGTTTATTTCTGTTTTAATTAACTTTTCCTGTGCTATCATGGAACATGAATCATTTCTTAATTAGTGCAATTCTTTGTTAATGTTTAGCATTGTAATATACATAACCCAATTGAATCACAGACTTTAAGTCGTGTTTTCCTATTTTCACATATTTTTAGTAAATATAATTACATTCATAATCATGAAACTGATGCCGAATACAATTTAAAAGTTCTTTAATCCCGGCACTTTGTTGCTTGCCTAATAACTGTTTGTCTATTTCTTTGTAATAGGCATTATAAGTGTTAGCACTAGAATGATGGCACTGCTTCTTTCAATTTCTCTTATTATTATATTTGCATTACGGTTTGCAAATAAAGAATCGTCACAAGCGTTTTCGCTTGTTGCTTCTTCATCGCAATAATGCATATTACATAATTCGTAAGAATTTTTATCAGTTAGTCTTAAAAAACGTGCAAGGTTGTGGTATTAATTTTAAAAGCAACTGAATAAATTTCTGCTTTTGAATTATTCAAATGTAAACCAAATACTAACGGTTATGTTTGTTTGTAATATACGTACACTCATGTACATTAAGTAAAATAAGTAAGAGGGAAACAAATGAACTCGCTACGTGCATCTTCTCACACAGATATAAACAAACCTGTTCTATCATGTCAGTTAAATTAACTGCAGATGTTCTATTCAGATACGACACTGAGGATTTCGGGAAAAGAGGTGAGCTAGAATTAGACTATAACTGAGTAAAATATTTTGTTTCATTTTTAAGAACATCTTGGGGCTTTACATAACTATTTCAGCAGAAAACTTTAATTATTTTTATTCTAATAACGATTTTTAAAACCACTCTCTTATTTCAAAATAATGGGTAAGCAACAACAGCAATAAACAGAACAGACTCTTGAACAACTTCTTTCGAAAGGTTGTATGGAATATAACCAATATCTTCATAAGTTTCCAATAAATTTAGTCGAATATTAAAACGCAAAATAGATTTTTATATAAATATAAATATGTATATATATATATATATATATATATATATATATATATATATA
>JAHWXV011085571.1:0-12177 GCA_024586415.1 Phrixothrix hirtus
GAGTATAATATATATATATATATATATATATATATATATATATATATATATATATATATATATATATATAAAATAGGAAGATAGTGAGATCAAAATTTATGAACACATTTGTATCAATAGGTTAAATTTGTTTATTTATTATATAATTCATTGAGAGTAATAATTGATTTGTACACAATTGTGTTTCTAAAATCTATAGCAACTTTTTAAAAACTAATTATATAATATTTGTGTGCAGTCTTATATTCATATACTAACAGCATATGCTTATTGTGATATACATGTAATTATTTATACCTAATAAATTCACTTAAAAATGTTTCATTAGAGGGAATAGCCATATGAGAGTTATATTGGTAAGAATGAGAAAGGTTACCCAGCCAAATTTGGCAATAGAATCCTTTCCAGTCACGTTAGTATTTATTTCTATGAATATTGCACAGTACAATTGATTTTCATCATATTTATTATATAGACTATCTAAAGACCAGTTATATAATTACTATACTTGACCTTCTTTTAAGGTTACAAAAAATAGGGTGTGCATAGATAAATCTATCTAATGACCGTGGTTTATGTCGATCTAACAAAGGTTTACTGTTTTGTGGTTCTAACCGATGAAGTCGTGCGCGGGAAGTAGGTGAATGTATTATAAATACGCGTTTAAATTGCTATTGTCACACAATGTAAAATTGTTTGTTGATAGGTTGTGCACTTTATGCCACGAATTAAACATGCGTTATAAAAAGTAGTGAACATGAAAAAGGATAATTAGAAGGTCTAAAGACAACAGACGGTTGGTTCAAGTCAGTATAATGTAAATAAACAAACTTCATAATAAATATTGAGGATAATTAAATAATTACTCGCCTTTCTTCTAACTACACCTCTAATTTCCATAATATTTATAAATTTAGGATGTTTTTACATGTATAAGTAAGTTATTAAAGATTTTCAATAAATAAAAAAGATCTCTAAAATTTGAAATCTAAAAGGATATATTTAAGGTGACACTAGTAAACAGTTTATTTTTGTTATTAGCCGATTAAACATAAAAAAACTTTAAGATTTTTTAAAATTGCCAATACAACATTGGGATATTTAAACTTCCCTCCTTAACTACCCTACCTATGTAACTTTATTTTCATTGGTTTAACAGTTTTGCTAATGCAGATACAACTTTCAACGTTAATTTTATCGATGGTATTACAGAATACATCATTAACATATGTAACGTTTATAGAAATTGGTTTAAATCGACGGTAGTTATTTATTTTCAATATTTATAATTTATTTTTATGGGTCAAGCTAATTGTAAACTACATTCAATGGTTTTCTTATTAAAAATTCATCTGCAGAATATAAAATGATGCTTATCATTAGTTTGATGTTTGAAGTGTATTATAAATTGTTAATTATATAGTGTTATAAGCCACAATAATTGCAAAATATAAGTTTATGGGTTTATAAAAATGCAAATGTTTATATTTATTAGTAACCGTGAAAGTAAAAATTATTGTCGAATTATTTATAATTTATTTTAAAAAGAATATTTAAATGAATCCAGTAAGTATACTAAATCAATATTTTGAAGGTCTACTGATTTTTATACAAACGAATTTTTGACCTTAATGAGTAGTTAAATGTAGGACAATAATTAGTTCAGGTAAAAAATAATGGAAAATAGTATGGTGGATGAAACACCAAAGCTTGGCCAAGAAAATAGTACTAAAGAATTATCAGAATCAAGAAGTAGTATCAAAAGTACAAAAAGTTTAGAGAAACGTATTAGCAATACTGGAAGTATAAAATCTGATAAAGATGTGCATTTTGCAAATGCTTCATTTAAAGAAAAATCATCGGATAAATTTAATGACTCAGGTATACAAAAAGTTGGTTTGGATTCATCTACAAAAGTGCCTCATAAATTTATAGCAAATTGGAAGCAGGCTTGTGATCGTACAAGAGATAGAACTCGAGATTTATTAAAAAGATGGCGAACGTTACCAGAATGTGAAGAAAATGCAAAAAATATAGAAAAACCTCAGACGCAAGAAGATGGTTGCGGATGGAGTGTTCATGTTTGGAGTAAGTTACATTTAATAAATTTTGCAAAAATTGAAGATAAAATTCTTTAATTGAAATTTTCAATTTTTGGTAATACATTTTATACATTATTTATTAAATGAATCATAAATTAGAATGTGTATTCAGTTTTTTGTAATAATTAAAGTAAAATAATTTTATCCTAAATTCAACCATTTTTATGTAAAAACTTGAGAAGCTTTATTATAAATTCTGAAGTAGTATTTCACATCTTATAGTAAACGTTTATAATTTTCTCATTTTTTAATCATATTTTTTTAGCCACGTGGGTAGATAGATTCAGTATAGATGCTTCACAAACGTGGGAGGAGGAAGAACAATATCAATTAACACCAACTCAAAACAATAAATTTTCTCATTTTTTTACTTGTCTTTTGGACCATGATCATGATGATCTCGTATCTGATCAAGACTTTGAAGCTTTAAGTGAAGTAAGTTACATTTATGTAAATCTTTAAAATAATTTTTTTGTATATGCTTCTTTGGATAAATAGAGGTTGCGTCATTTTGCTGATTGGTCTACAAATTCAGCAGAATTTAATATTTTACAGCAAGTGGAAAGAGGTTTCATGGAAACCTTTTTAGAAGATATCATGGATGAAAGATTAGGTAAACTATATTTGAATTAATTTAAGAAAACAAATTTATAATATTTTAATAGGTTTTAAAGTGAATGATCAAGTGTTCTTAACTCGTGAAGGGTGGCTGCATAAGTGGGCTCAACTCGTATCAACGTCCAAAAATCTTACAGATTTTCCGATCTGGCTTCAGTATTTAGTGAAAATTCTATTTCAAGTTATCAACAGAAGCGGTTTGTAACAAAAGTATCTCACCTTATGTTGTGGGGCAATAATTCATTAGATTTTTGTGCTACTATGTTTTTAGGTTCGGGAATAATTACAAGGGATGAATTGAGCGCATTTTATTCTTCCGTTTTAGGATTTGATGCCATTCGAGTTGGAGAAATTTTAGATATTGCATATCAAGCTATGACTTCTGTAAGTAAAACATAAATTAAAGTATAAATAGTAAATTAATAGAAATTTTTCTTTAGAATGGTGATCATCCCCTAGGTTATCGTGCCTATCGTCTATGTTTTGCCAATTATTTGTTGGCAAGATATCCGAATGGATCAGGACAATTTCTTCTAGGATTTACACCTTCACCAATGCCATCTGCATTGTTTCCTGTGGATTATTCTGCTTTAAATACACAACCAGAAGACCTCGAACAATATGTTCCTGATCATAAATCAAATAGACGTAGTATTATAGTGTGACTAATGGAATAATAGAAATCGTAGTTTGAAGTATCGCTTGCAGTAAATGCAGCCATTGCATATCTTTCACAAATTATTAACTTTCACATATTTTTCGTCACAAGTGCACCTTCTCAAAATGCATTCTAAAACTATGTGATACTTTTTAAACTCCACTCAATTGTTTTAGGATTTATATGTTTGAATTTATACCAATGTAAAATTTACATTAAAAAATACAGCAATAAAA
Organism: Phrixothrix hirtus; assembly: GCA_024586415.1. NCBI lineage: Eukaryota > Metazoa > Arthropoda > Insecta > Coleoptera > Phengodidae > Phrixothrix > Phrixothrix hirtus. The sequence goes on from JAHWXV011085571.1 coordinate 3,615, forward strand.
TGTACAATCTTTAAATAATATGTATTTGTTTTAATTTGATTGCCATTTAATCTTGTATAAGATACAAGGCTTACAATAATGCTGCATTGTATATCTAAAAGGCAATTATATTTATTATTTAATTTTATAAAAATTATTCTTTATAATAATATTATTACTCATGCAGTTCTTAGCAGTCTGAATATGTAAAGGAATTTAAATTAGTGAAAAAGAAAGGTAAGGAAAATTTAGAAAGGTAAAGATTGTACCTGTTTTGTTTCAATAGAGCAGCGATAGTAATCACACCTTTGTGTCAATTTCTAGAAAAATGACGATAAACTTTATATACCCATTACTCTTTTTTTGGGTCATAAGAAGATTTAACTTGTAAAAATATCGATTAGTCAATAAAAACGTGGAACTATTGGGGTATTTTGGCTCTTTAAATGTTTTGTGAGAATTAAACTATTTTATATGTACCTATTAATAATTTGCACTCCAAGCTTTTAATGAGACTATAAACCATCAATTCTAAGTATTTTAAATTATAAGAATAAATGTTTATATAATTATAAAAGAAAAGCGCAAAGTTTTTTTTATTATGTGTCATCCAGATAAAACAATGCTAATGTAAAACATTTTGTTTTTATGAAAATTTCCATTTACCAAACTTTTCACTTTGATTTATCAATGACATTAAATAAAAATGCTAGTCATTAAATACTCGCTTGGAGTATAAGGAAGCATTCATAAATTATGTAATGCATACAATGTGGAAAGGGGGGTCAAGCTAAGCGTTATCTTTTGTTACAAGGGGGATAGGGTATTTCATTTAATGTTAAGTAACAAAAATAAAAATGTATGTCCTATAAAATTTTAACATTATAGGTTTTGAAGGAAAATAATCTTCAACCTAAATTTCATATAGGGTAAGAGAAAGTAATAAATAGAACAAAATAAGAACATCTGTCTACTTTATACAAGCTGAACTTGAGTGGATTGATAAAGAGATTTTACTTTTAGGCAATAAAACCATTACACTTCACATAGTACTTACAGTACTTCTATTGAAATACCCATTATTTCTATTGAGCAGCGCCTCAATTGTCGTGGAAAGAAAACTGAATAAAGATTTTAAAACTGAAATAATAGTATATTATATAACAAGTGACTAAAGTACCTCTTTTAATCCCAAGAGAGGAGTTTATTTCTTGATAGATTAAAAAGTACTTTAGTTCTGAGTATATACATTATATTTTGCATTTTCGAATAATTTGACATCTAAAAGATCGAAGAAAGTAAAATAGCATGATGTCTTTGACAGGTCATCGTTTTATCAATGTATGCTTTATAGAAAATCCTATTTAAAATTTATTTACGAAATGCAATTAGTAATACTTTCATTAATATGTAATTTTAATTGGTTAATTTTTGTTGTTGCCATGGATTTGTTTTGTTTATATAGGATTAAATTTACCATCTGCTTTGGAACTAAAGTAAAAATATAATTCCTCGAGATTAAAAGTGCTGCTTTAGTCATGGAAACAAGTGAGTAAATGTGATGTTTTAGTCCTAGAAGTAAAAAAATCATATATGTACAAGGCAGAATCAAATGAAAACCTTAAAAACATTTTTAAACAACGTTTATTAAAGCAATGTCAAAAACAAGTATGTAGTTTTTCAATGTAGTCTTCATTACGATTTATGCACTTCATCCACCGTTTTGGAAGTGCTTCAATACCTGAAGAAAAAAATTCCTTTAGTTGTGTGCACAGCCACTCAAGTGCTTCATCATTACTTTGAAATTTCTTCCCACCTAGTGGCTCCAAATGGACCAGAGATGATAATTACTAGGAGCAAGGTCAGAGGGAATAGGGAGGATGTGGTAGACACTTAAACTTCAATTTTTGAATGGTCACCCTAATTGTGCATGGAATATGTGGCTGCACGTTGTTGTGTTGCAAAAGAACACCCCTTACACAGAGATCCTTACCTTTTAGTCCTAATGGCAAGCTTCTTCGGGAGTTTTGAATATGTGGCACTAGTAATAGTAACCACATTATATAGTCCTCCAAAATTACCCCTTTTATATTCCAAAAACAAATAACAGAATGTTGGTCCCTCTCTAGTATAGTGTTCTAGTGGGGTTGCCATTTTTAAACTGTCACTGTGACAACCATTTTAATTGTTTCATGATATGTCATTAGCAAGACCTTTTAGATCTCAAAAATAATATTTCTACCAAATTGTGAGATAAGGTATCTGTCTAGTGCATGTCTTAAGGCACTTTTAAAATTTTCATTTGACTATGCTTCGTATATGTTTATCAGAATATGAAGATTTCTATTTTATTTTATTCTGCTAATTCTATGTGTTTGAATAAATTATTTCATTTTATTTTTGATAGTTTATTTTATTGAGTTTTATTTGCTATCAAGTTATAAAAGTATGTATTACATCGATGTGTTTGAATTTTATTTATTGTTAGTAGAACAATTATTTTATTTTTTGTATTCTCCAAAAAGTTATACATTAAGAATTAGATATGTTTGAATATGTTTATTTAGAATTTGCAAGTTAATTGCATTTCTTTCTGTATAATTATACAATACCTATTTCTTTTCTTAAAAAGTTACGTAATTTGGGAGGGTGCACTTTATAAATTGTTACAAATGGTGACCACTGTGGGGATGGGGGGTTAAAATGCATAAATAAGTGTTGGGTAATTTGTGAATACTCCCTAAAGGATTAAATTAGTTGCATCTAACAAAAAATTAAAACAGTAACTTTGGATAGACAAGTATGTAATGTTTCTATAAGTAATCACGTATTAATTTCAATTAGTATAATTTATATTTTAAAGTTACTAATTTACTATAACAAAATCCTTGATATAAATGAAATTATATGAATGTACCCCGACTCATGTATGAATTTACATTAGTAAAAAAAGCTTTATATATTTTTTTACACTTTGATAATTAAATTTTCAATTAACATTCTCTATGTTAACTGTTTATTAAAACTAAAATGAATGTTTTACATCAAAATTTAAACAATGAAACTAAATTATTATTTTAAGTTTTAATTAGTTAAAAATGTCTACACAATACAATTGATCTAAATGTGATTCAAAAATTAACATGACATTTCTTCGATTGTAAGATTCACACTTGATTATCAACAGAAGATGGTTTTGATTTAAAAAAAATGATAGAAATGCTAAAACTATTTAACAATTATTTTAATTACAATATTCCAAAACACTACTGATTCTAAAATATTTCCTAATTCTAAAGATGTTTATATAGGAAAAACTGCATCTTAAAAATGAAGAAATATAATAAAACATTTTAACATATTTTGAGCCTACTAATAGATAATGCTTTAATACTAATACAAAGAATCTTTTAGAGATGTAAATTGATTTGAACCGAAATTGTTTTTGATACATATTTCAATTATGAGTGCTTTTTTGTTTTGGTTATTATTTCTGGTTTTGATTGGCAAATGTTTAGTTTGTTATAGTTTTGATTTTGATTACAGTTATAATTCACTTTTATAAAAAATGTCGACCATTTCAACTTCAAATTGGGAAAATTTCTTCTTTAATCAATAAAACAGAAATAAACTTTATTTAACTGAAATGTAAGTCATAACAAAATTTCATTTGTTACCTTTTTGGTTTGAACTTGTGAAATGAATTTAGTTTCAATTTCAATGAAATTTTGAAGTTAATTGCAGTTTTTAGTTTGGTTCTAGTTCAAGTCTTCAAATGTAAGTAATTTATAGTTTTGAATGTCTTTACATTGCTGTGAGTAAATTGAAGACAATATTTAAAGTACATTTCTAATGAATATTTAAACTATGTCATAAAATAACTATAAAGCATCATTCTGGCTGTGGTATATGAAGGCACCATTTTGAAAATCATCAAGAAATTTTGGTATTTGAACTTTATACAAATTTTAAAATTTACAGGCCTTCAACTTGTCAAAATAAGTTTATTTAAATCCTGAATAAACGTAGAACGTAATAAGATAATCTTAATGGCAACTAATCTTTAAAATAAAAGAAAAATAGGTATAATTTTTTAATTTACTGAGACTACCTCATTACATTTTAGACAATATTTGAAAGCTAAATATATAACAAAAAATCCAAAAGGTGCTATATTTTTGATGATTTGTTCAAAGTTAGAATGTTAAATAACAGTATTCCATTATGTCAATTTAGTTCACTACTGTGATCACTAGAGGCGGTTTGATAAATGGACAGAAAAACAGCATTAAATTTATAAAAATTTGAAATTGTAAAACGTTATAATTACATTGTTAACAAATATGAAATAAATTATTTTTCAATTATTATACAATTTGAGGGGGTTAGAAGCTAAATGGTGTAAGTGTCATTAAACTATTTGAGATAATTAAGTATAAACTTAAAATCATTTACAAAATCAGTAAAACCATAGTTTTAAGTTTTTTGTAGCATAATGATTAGAAAATATCACGAAAATTTTAGTGGTATTAGATTTTATAGAGAAATTTCTAACTTCAACAAAATTTTTAAAAAAATCACTTACACTTTTTCTATATTCCATAATTATTTGGTGCAAAAATGATATAAGTGCAAGAAAAGCTTCTTTATTATAATATTTCACAAAAAATTACACAAATTTATTTGATTAATCATAATCAGATTCCAGCAATATCTCATCATCCATAATGACATCAGTTAAATTGCCTTCTTCATTGATATTATTCACAATATGTAGCTGTTTCGTAGCATTTTTTTTGGTTCATCTAGGTGTGGTATTGCTGTTAAACTCATGATGTGCGGGTGGAATAAAATTTAATAATTGCATTAAATTGTTCCATTTAATGTATTTAATTTTTAAAATTTTATTATAAGTGGTGTTAAGCTGAATAATGAACACTCAAAGTCTGGTCTTCTCTGCTATGCACAATTTTCTGATGTTGAAAAAGGAAACAATGGTTCTAATGATCTTTTAAAATTAAATTTAAACACCTTTTTTTTGTATAAGAAAACCACACAATTTCTTTCCATCTTAAAAATTCACTGTTTCTTAGGATCTTTTATTTTTTCATTTAAATGAGAAAAATAAATGAAATCTTTCTGTTCCATTGAAAATGTTTCGATGTGTTTGTAATAACATCACACCATTGCAAAGGCATAAAAACTTGCAGAATTTTACATTATTCTTCTGAATTCGACCAAAATTCGGATCACACTCCATAAGTGTGACAGGTTCAAGAAATTTGTGACCATTAGTATCAGTTTTGTGCATTGTACAACATACATAAACAATTTTGACTTCCGCAGCAGCCACTGTATGCAATGAGATGTTGAATGTTATGTGATAATTTCTGTATATACTGATAAAAAGAAATGTCAGCATTCCAAATTGAGTTGACTTCTTGAGAACCATGCGATGCTGTAGTTTCGTTCCATACAAACATTGTTGCTTTTTCAGTATTAAGATTGTGAATACAAAAATTGCAAGTTCAGTTATCTTAAATATTACGCTTTATTTGTTGTTAACAATGGGGTACAAAGTTTTTTTGCAAATCAAAGTGAAAATCAGTGTATTATTAATGCTTATTGCAAATATTTTGTCTACTATTTTTGAATTTATTGCTTTTTGAGTCTTGTGCAGTTTTAAATCTCTCTTAGCTGCATTCACAAAATCTATGTTTTGAGAATGTTTAATCAGATTATTCAGGTTCTCACACTTGTTAGATGTGTCGGATTGCATGAATAATCAATTGCATAACCTTGGAAGCAAAATTGTGTAAGTGCGCTAATCCCATTCTGCCACTAATTTAAACGAACTCTGTTATGACTTTGTTTTGAAAATATAGGCTAGATGGCAACATCGTTCACAAGCTTCATTTATAATATTTTGATTCTAATAGATTATAGAATAGTTGAGTCAAATATACACTTAACTCATTTTTGATAAATTTGTCGTTTATACAATTTTGCTTCTGACCCCCTCATTTATAAGTAACACTCATAGTGTTGAGAATAATTAAATTTTCAACAACTAGTGATTTTATATGTAAATGTTTTGTTATAATAATCAGTAATTTCCCTACATGCATCCTGTAGTAGTGTACTTGTAAGTAATATGTCAAAAACTTAAGTATTTGCTTATAAAATTCAACTTTTTACATTTACTTTTCGTTTTCAACACACCTTGGAATATATATGTATATCTTCGCTTTTGATATTATATGGACAATTTCTTTGACTTTAAATAATTTACAAGACTAAGTTTGACATGTAATTACATAATTTGCACAGATTCCAATCAAAGATAATACTACTCATAATCAATCACCACAGCCAGTGGTAGAAGTTGCAGTAACTTCCCAGCAAGAATAGTAATTAAAAAATACTTGGAGGTAATTGTTTTATTTTACTTTTTGTAACTGCCAAGAATACTTTCCTAGAACTATCTTCAGAGCTGCTACTAATATCAGACAAAATCTAGGTTATACAAAATTTAGCAGCAGAGAAATCCAGTGAGGCAAACCGGGAGAATGAGTAACAAGATTTAAATTCACCACACAAACGAGGGCATGGATGAAACATATCAATTATGGTGCCATATACTTATGGTGTATCCATAGGATAAAATAAGTACTGTCAGTAAAATAGGTATCTAGACAATTCATAACAATGTTTTTATTCAAAAAACCATTTTAACCGTTTTTTTTTCATCAGGTTGTTCTATACAGTTTAATGTGTATAGTGATATTTAAAAAACATGCCAACATTGTGGAAGTGCCGTTAAAATTAATATTTAATGAAACTCCTGTAACAATAGCCAAAAGTATCCGGTCAAACACCCTCGTCTATAGATGTGATAAATGTTTTAATTTTTTTAAATTTAAAGTACTTGGCACTTACCTTCTAGTTTTACTAAGCAGTTGTTACTAGATTGATTTCAAAAGTTTTTGTCTGAAATGGAAAAAGCAAGAAAAGGAGACTAGCACAAATATAAAATTGGTCGTTTATCACCATAACATGCAAAAACATACCGAGATATTACTTCTACATTAAATATTGGCAAAAGTTCAGCTGGAGATAATGTTACAAAATACAAATATGACACAAATCATCTAGTAGTCCTTGGGCATTGCCAATTGTAGTAGTTAAGAAGAAAGATGGTAGCATTCGATTCTGTGTCAATTACCGTCGTTTAAATAAAGTGACCGAAAAGGACAGCTATCCTGTACCATTGTTTAAGTATATACTTATACAATGCCTCTACACAGAATTGGATAAGGATTTTATAATCAAAATATAAAGTTGAATAAATACTAAACAGATATACATTAATGTATTTTACAGAATTTACATACCTACATAAAACAAATGTCTAATGTAGCCCTAAACCTTTCATATACTTATATTATTCTAATGTAAATATTACTTTATATAGTATAACTCCGTTATAACTAACTTGGAGATTGCAAGAAATTTATTCGTTATAAGCGACCCTTCAGCGTAACAGAACTATTGAAAATATACGTTAACGCACTTATACGAGCTAGAAATTAAAACTGAGTACAGATGTGTGTGGAATGATATGCAAATAATTTCTCTTCGATGCGCTTCTCGTTGCGTCAGTGAGCGGAGAAGTACGCTTGTCGCTTATTTAAACGCGGACAAGGGAAGCATACGGTTGACTTTAAGTGAAAAATGTATGAGCTGCTGAAGGTGATTGAAGACCAACTAAATTACCAAAAGTTCAGCAAAATTTCCGTAAATCTCTGCTAACTTATACAACGCAAAGCGCCCGAAGTAAAATTCTTCGCAGGGGATTTTAGTTTTACAACTTCTATTGCTTCTCCTCGCTGTGCAGCACTGCAGAGATGCAGATGTACATTCGCTTACTTGAAATAAAATCCCATGCAACGTGTTTCTTACGCTTTTCGGTGTCTCGCCGCAATTAACCAAGCGACAAGCTTTACGATAGTTTTGCTGAACTTTTGACAATTTCGGCAGATCTTAGAGGGGTAAAATGTACGTATTTTATTTAAAGATAACTTTATGCAAGCATAAAACTACGCATAAGTTGGGGTGTATATAAAAATTACGGTGCCCCACGCCGTATTTCACAAATAAACAATAAGCTTTACATGTCTGACGGAATTCTTAACGCGTATTTTAAAACTCCCTTATCAGTCTCTACATACATTTGCCTAATGCAAGTAAATAAGTTTATTTATCTTTTGTTGATTAAACTAAAATTAGTCTTTTCAAATAAAGCTAGTTATAAAACATCGTAAAATCTAATTTACAATAATTAAAGTGTTCGTTATAAATATGTTCGTTAAAAGCAATCGTAAAATGTACATTAAAAAATGTAAATCAATTCGAGACTTGAACTTTTGTTCATTACAGGCGATCGTTCGTTATGTTAAGAGTTCGCTATAACGGTGTTATACTATATGTTATAACTAGGGGGCGGAATATATGCAAAGTGCATATATATGCATTTTTTGCATATTTTGTAAATTTTATAATGAAATGCATATTTTTCACAAAT
>JAHWXV011086096.1:0-11224 GCA_024586415.1 Phrixothrix hirtus
TATAATGTTGAAGTTAGGCTTGTGACGTTTACCTTGGATACGAATTGGTTTATACTTTTTAAGAAGTAATTTTTTGGCATCGCCGAAATTTTGTTGAAATTCTTCCGTAATGATCCCGCAGTTTTTTTGTAAATAACTATCTAATTCTTACCTTTCGAGTTCTCGAATTCGCCGACGATTTAGTAAGGTATAACAACACTTTTATAAGCCATTCAAATATTCGCGTAAAAGGAGCCAAACGACATCTCCTTTAGCTATTAAGGATATTCCATCACACCACATATTTAGAACTCCTTTTTTCAATCGCAGATTACTGATAAATTTCATTTATGGGCAAAAACACTATTAAAAATAATATTAATGAAGTTAAGTAGATATAAAGGTCGGTGGTTCCCGGTTTTCTAAATGTGTTTGAACAAAGTCACACCTTATCTTTCTCTGAATGAAACTATGTTATCGAAGGAATTACAAGTATTTTATTACTTATAATTACTGTGGAATGAAATTGCAACTATGTACGAGGGCGGTCTGATAATTAGCCAGGTTCCAAGAGATGGCGCCATTGATCACCGAATGTATATCATTTCTGTCAAACACAATCTGTTATTAGGCTGTATGTAAATTTTTAGCATTATATGTTATTCAGTTTATGTTTAACAGCCATAAAAATCAAAAAACTTGTGATTGTGTTAAAATAATGGATTTATTGGTTTGCAGAATTTAAACGTGGTCATAGAACTACAATTGATGAACATCGTTCAGGTCGACCAATCGAAGTGACCACCAAAGGAATGATCGATAAAATCAATATCGTTTTGGAAGATCCATTAGTGAAAGTGCGTCAAATAGCTGACATCGTAAAAATCTCAAAAGAACGTATCAGTAACATTTTGCCTGAACATTTGCATATGAAAAAGCTGTCAGCAAGGTGGGTGCCGCTTTTGTTCATAATCAAATAAAAATGCAATCGTGTGATCATTTCAAAGCAACGTTTCACGAAGTTTCAACGTAATGCATAAGAATTTTTGCATAGATTCATAACCGCAGATGAAACAGGGAACTACGACTACACATCTGAAACAAAACAACAATCAAAATAATGGGTTGAAGCAGCTGTCGTCTAAGCCACGACCGAAAAAAGCACGCCAAAGTCAAAGCAATATCAAGTTGTTGCTGATTTCTTTTTTTTTATTATGTAGGTGTCGTACACCACCAATGTGCTCCTAGAGGTCAGATGATCAATAAAGAATATTATCTTGCAGTTACGAAAATGGTTGCGTGAGTAAATTCGCAAAAAACGCCCTCAACTTTGGTCAAGCGGTGACTGGCATTACAATAACGCGCCAGCGCATGCATCGAATCTTGGGCAGCAATATTTGGCAAGCACAAAGCCTCCGTACAGTCCTGATGTATCTCCCTGCGACTTTTGGGCCGTTCCCAAGGTTAAAAATGCCGCTCAAAGGATATCGATTCGACGACAAAGAAACTGTTAAAACTAATACGACGGACGCTCTAAAGACTATACCAAAGAACGAGTTCCAGGACTGCTTCTAAAAGTGGAAAGGCCGTTGGCAGCGTATTCTTCACTCAAATGGGAACTACTTCGAAGGATGACACCAGCCCGATGACGCAGAGTGGGGAAATATAAAGGAAGGTCGGATAGTTTTGGGACAGTCCTCGTATATTTACTTTGTGTGTGCATTAAATGTTTTCAATATATGTCATTTATGTGATTGACCTACAGTTTTAATCGTTTATAGACACAAATTTAACATTTAATTTTAAATATGTTTAATTTCACTAAAAATCATATCCAGATCTTTATAGGTAACATAATTTTGATACTTCCCTTTTAAAATTCATAAAAAATAAAGAATCACTTACTGTTTTACAGGCGTTCAGAATGTTTTGCCGTAAATTAAAATAACGGCCGTGATTTTGATATTGCTTTATCTATTATTTACAGAAACACGATATTCAACTTAAAATTAAACGGAATTAGATTGAACAACACACAAAACTGAAAATAAAACACTTCGGTAACGAAGAATTCAACTAGCAGTGTTTGATAATACATAAAAACAGAAAACGTCTGTAAACAAACGCAACCTTTAACGTAATGAACACCCCCGGAGTATGTACGTAGTACATGTTGCATTTCATAATGATTAATGACTGCGTCATGTATTTATAGTTCATTCAATAAAACTAGACGATGAGATCTTGCGTTATTCCAGGGATTCTTAGATAGGTCTGTATTACTTCGTTAGCGGCATCTTTTTTGAAATGGCAACGGATTTCTTAAAAAGAATTTTTTCTCTTGATTTATAAGTACTAGTTTGTCGGTATATTTTAAAATCATCCTGTACAACCGGAGAATATCGTAATGTTTTTTTTAGTTAATTCTAAAACAAGTTTTTTGAAACAAAGATGGTGCAAAAACTTCGTGCTCACGTTAGAGGTTTATATAATTAAAAGAAAATTGAAAATTCTCATGCACAAAATTTCTATCCCACGACTCATGCTTCGTGTTAAGCATTCTAAAAATGTTACAATAATTCTTATGCATTTTTCAATAAGTTACTTGCTATATGAACTAAGTACCATATAGAACAGAAAACTGTAAAATAAATCATAGTTTAATTAAAAATTGAAGTAAATAGTTTAGTGACAAATTTAAGTCGATTGCCAAACTCATTTACTTTCTGCAATAAATATGAAAATTTTCGATCTGAAGCCAACAGTCTGCAAATAAATTTCGTTAAATTTGAAAACAAATTGTGGAGATATAAGTTAATAGTCCATTTGACATTAATGGTAGATAAATATCTATTGAGTTTATGTACTAAAAACTAACTGCCTCGCAATAGTTACTTTATTAATGTGCACTAACAAATATTATGTTATGGGCAGTCTTTAATAACAGCGCGTCGCCCATTTTCATTACAATTTTATACGAAAATCTAAAATTTCGGGTCAACTAATTTGGATAGGTTACATAAATGTTAATTACCACTGCAATATCATTTAGCACTTATTGTTAGTCACTGGCGCTTCCAAATTATGTATATTAAGTTCGTGTATACTTTTAATAAATGTAGCTCGCATTTGAGAAGCAAGACAAAAGGGTGCCATTTCGCAATATTAAATTTGTCCTTAATCTCCATAGTTCCTGCATGAACACTTAATCGTTCACAACTGCGCTCGTTAATTCAAAGTAATACCTCATTTCCTTCTTATTAACTATGCAGCAAAGAAAATTAAAATACAATTAACATAAATATTCGATAAATATTATATGATTAAATACGTGACATTTACTATTCCCTTCATTCATTTAATTTTATGTATAACTGTATAGACACTTCCATGTAAAAAGAATATTGCAGTATTGCAGTAAATAAGGCTTTATTTGATAAATCGTAACCTAAGTATCATATAATTCGACTTGCGAAATTCTGAAACGGACAGACCCAAACTTATACACTAATTAAATTATTCGATACCGCACAATTCAATTACAATTAAAATTCACTGGGGCATGCTGGAAGGTTTGATATCTTAGAATTCGCTTAAGGTGACATAAATGTAAACCTGTATAACTGATGAGGAATGAATAGAGGCATTAATCGTGAAACTAAAATTCCATAATTCAATAACCTAAACCCCTTAATAATGAGATTTGTAAATTACTTAGGTGGGAATTATTTTACAACTTATTTTGTTTATTAAATTTTATCACGCTCTAATGATTTTGGGTTTTACCGTTCTATCTTCGCTTGTTAATATTTCCTTATTTTCGTGACTAATAATTATGCCCGAAGTTTAAAATACTAAAAGAATATTAATTCATCTTATAATTTACGTAATCTTTTAAATCGTAGTTAAATTATTGAAACTACAGTTACGAGTCATATTGGCAAACCACAACCGAGATTGGACTGTATTTCTATATGGAGTTTGTTCAAGCATGTTTAGTCCAAATCTTATGAAACTGAAATGTAAGAGATGGCGCTACGGTAGAAATAATTCACTTCTGTTTTAGCAAGAAAGCAAGCCAAGCCTTCATTTCCCTACCCCAAATGTACTAGACTTACATGTGCTCATGGAGTTTGACATTACGTTCACGTTTATTTATGTTAGGCTCCTGAAAACATTGTCAGTGATATTTACATTTATTATAAGATGTGCGATTTTAGCTTCTAATTGCGCCCACGTGCACACGCACACACACACATACACACACACACACACACACACACAACACTAGAGCGCACAGAAACAAATATTTATAAACTGCAACAAAACTATTCTTTAATATTAATATATTTAAAAAAGATTAGAATAAACTCAACTGAAAGTTTCAGAATCAATTTTGTTATTAACCCGTTAGCGCCCACCGATACCATTTAGTATCAGAAATCATCGACGCGAATAACGACTCCTTGTAATGTTCGCTTAGAGTTCGAAATCTCAATCTCTTCCCAAGTACCTGCTCTTGCATACAATAGCGATTTAGTTGCCTTTCAAATCTGTGGTGAATCGTTGTGTGACAATTGTTTGATGTGAAAATCTTTACAACTAAAGTCATGGATTTTCAACTTGCGTAAATAAATTATTTTCATATGCACAAATAGTTTTACTAATATATATATTATATCGTTTGAATCCCAATCAAATATACATCAATCCTATAGAGCCCCAAAGTTCACTGATACCGTATGGTACCCGTGAGCGTTTGGGAGTGTATAATTTTAAATTTGTAAAACGTGTAGTATGTACGAGGTGAGCGAAACTCGATGTCTCAGCTCTATTAAAAGAAAAAGAAAAACGATAGAAAACATCTGAAAATAGGCTCTTAAATGGGATTGAGTAAGGTCCATTTTAAGTCAAATTTGCATATTTTTTCACGTTTTTAAACTGAGGCAATGACGTCGTCGATTTTTTCCCTGAAATATACATATATTTTGGCATATTTAAAAATATCTGATTTTTCTAAACAAATTTTGTTAATAAAAAAATGAATTATAAGCAGATCTGTATAAAAATGATATTATCTAAAATTCACAGTTGTCGTGGTTTAAACCAGTTGCCTTTGGATACAAATAGGAAATTGCATCTGCCAATAACTAAATATTATTAATTATTATTATTAATTATTAATTTAACATTAAGAAATACAAAATCAAACAAAGTATGTAGACAATCACTACAAGTTTTCAATGTTAGCACCTCCTACTTCTTGACATTTACCCAATCTCCTCCTTACTTCTCTCACTGAAGCCTCACATAATATTTCTCCAGATAGTTCGTCGCAAGCGTTTCTAATTTTTTCTTTTAAATGTTCCAAGTCAACAGATGGTGTTGTGTAAACTTTATTTTTCAAAGTTCCCCACAAGAAGAAGTCTAGTGGCGTCAAATTCGATGATTTAGGCGCCCACTATATCGGCCCATTTATATCTATCCAATTTTCTCCATAAGTTTCATTTAAATATTGTTGGACAATTCTTGCTTTATGGAGTCGAGCTCTGCTGGAAATACATGTTTGCTCGCAACTGTAATGGCACATTTTCGAGAAGCACAACAAGCTGTTCTTGAAGAAATTGCAAATATCGCTCACTACTTAAAACTCCTTCGTATTAATGTGAATCAATCAAATGCCCATTAATAATATCACACCAAACATTAATTTCGAAGTGTCCTTGATTTTCAATCGGATTGACAAAATGTGGATTTTCAGTAGCCAAAAATGTTCATTTTTTTTATTAGGCTTACCGTTACTAACAAAACGGCTTCCGTCCGTCCACAACACATGCTGAAAAAACCGATTATCATTGATCTCTAGGTTTTCCATCACTTGGGCTGTCAAACAGCTTTTTATGTTTGTATCACTCTGTATAATACATTAATGTTAATTAATATAGGTTTGGGTAAATTAGAACTTATCATCCGTTTTGAATGCATCTCGTAAAATTTAAAATAAATCAATTCTTGGTATTTAGTTCATTAAGAAATCTTATTTATAATTCCGTCATTTTCAAAAGGATTTTAAGTAATTTTAATATACAAATAAAACCTTTGTTGTTGCCTTTAAAATAATAAAATCCTATGTTAATTATCTATTTCAGTTTTGTTGAGGGATTGGAATTTAGATCTGTCAGTTAAATTATGTTCCAAGAAAATTTACAAAGATGACGCAATTCAGTAATTCTTACTACTATGCATGGGATCAGATGTTGCTTTGTAAATTCCGCTGACGAGAGATGTTTGGTGCCGCATCCACGCAGCACACACCATTGGCTACTTTGAAATGAAATTTTGTGATTGGGCAGTTTTCCGTAAGTGAACAAGTTTTCCCGTTTCTGTTGCTGTTGGTAGCGTCCTAATCGCTGAAGACAAAGGGATCATTAATTCAAAGACCGCAGTTCATTACGGACATGTTTAAGTTCAAATAAATTTTTCTTTAAAGAAGATGGCTATTGTTCTTGTGATTAATGTCAACCTGTTATGGTTGTGTAGTGTTCCTGTTATTTTAATCGTTATTAACTTTGTAAGAAAGATATCAAGGTAACCCATCCTAGAGGATCGTATTTGCGAACCATTAACAGCATATGCCCACCATTGTTGATTGAAAGAATTTCTTTAGTGAAGATCAAAATGGGGTCAGTTGAGTCATAAAGAAAAGCTCTTCATTCGTACAAAACATCGTTATATCTGTTTTCAATGTAAGTCCATTTTTTTCATTACATTATTTTATTACCGTCAGGGGACCATCATATAAGTGTATAAGTGAAATAAATTGAAATTTTAATAAACTAAAATTTGCATTTGAAGGTCGTTGCAAACACCTTAAGCATAAATCGAATAACGTAACCTTTGTTTGACTTGATATTATTTTTGAAATTACAGTTAGTTGTTAAGGTTTATATACAGGGTGGCCCGCATGGATTAGATTTCATTAATTGATTATCCACTGTTTAAATACATGCGGTTGATCTCAATATATTTAAGTTGAAAGATATTGCGAGATTTTATTCAGAAAATAGCTTTAATACAAGGGATCCTACCAAAATTTAGTTTAAAGCAACTTGTTTAATAAATTATTATTTTATTTGCGCCTTGACATTTCCAAATTTAATTATTGTACTGGTTCTTAAATCTAGTAACTCTTTTATTTCTGTAGGTTAGCTTAGATTTAGTTTGAATTATTTTCGTGTAACTATAAGGTAAGAACTTGTAATAATTTGAGCCGGCGATCTCCAGAAGTAATTTTGTTGAATGCGCAGGTAATTGCTACTGCCGAAATTATACAATTCACTGATGAGGGTACACTTAATTAGCCACCTCGCCCCGATTGTGACCGCAGCCGGCTTGTATTAAAGTCTTCTAGTGCTGTCTTGCCGTTTCTAGCTTTTTGGCTAAGATAGCTGTTCTCCCAAATAAAGCTAGTGGCGCCCTTTTAATATTTTCAATGATTTGATGCAGTATAATTCTTCCCGAGCAGCTGCCACGCAAAATATCTTAAATTAATTGAGAATCCAACCCTCCCGCAAGCTGGTCGACCTTAAATCCGCTTGGGAAGTAAATGTAAGTCCGCATTACCATCTCCAGGTCTTAAAATCCTTCTTGGCCCGTAGCAAGGCAAATAATTGGTTCTTCATTGTTTATGTTGATCTGACAAGTGTTCTACGTTGTGAAGTTTATAGTCGTAATAACCATTTTCTTTCAAAATTTTTCGTACTGAACTGTATCTTAAATTCAACTTAGGACAGGCTTATCGAATCGAGTTTCTTGGACGGTCTTCAAATCACTGCAAAACATTGGCAACAGTATTGTCAGAATTGACTCTTTTAACAATTTTTTTTCCTTTTGGAGAAGAAAATGCCTCGTTATTTGCACGCAAATTTCGTTCCAATCTTGCAAATATTTTTAAGCTTGGAATAACACGTTCAGGGTATCTATGGGCATATAACTAACTGAAATGCTCTTCTAAGGTTCTTTTGAAATTCCCCATAAATTAATAACATGTCAAATTTTTCGTTGTGCGTAAACATTTTAAAAGTAAAACAACACTAAAACGATATTTGCCAACCATTAGCTTAATTATTGGCCGATGCAATTTTTTTATGTTTCCAAAGGCAACTTATTTAAATTATAACTCCAAATTTTAGGTAATACCCTTTTTTACAAATTTGCTTATAATTTTTTAACAGAAAAACAGAAAAATGTTTTATTAACAAAATTTGTTTAGAAAAATCAGCTCTTTTTAAATATGTCAAAATGTATGTATGTTTCAGGGAAGAAAATCGATGACGTCATTGCCTCAGTTTAAAAACATGAAAAAATATGTAACTTTGACCTAAAATGGATCTTACTCAATCCCATTGAAGAACCTCTTTTCAGATGCTCTCTATCGTTTTTCTTTTTCTTCTGATAGAGCTGAGATATCGAGTTTCGCTCACCCTGTACAGTTTATATTTTAGGCTTGGTTTTCAGTTATCGCAAGCAATGTATCTAATAAACGACGACGAAGAAATAAGAAATCAGACACAGGGAATATTTATAACACTACCTGAGATAACTGCAGATACCAACGAAAATTTCGGTGATGATGAATGTGGAGGAATGATATATAATCTGGCAGGGAAAACAAATTAAAACAATTTTTGAGACTGCTCCGGGCTTATGTATTTATGTGTTTAGATCGTCAATTGCGAGAAACAGCAGAAATAAGATTGATAAATGATGATCGAGTTGGAGGTGCAGACCTTTATGAAGTACCTTTAACATCAACCACACTTGAAGTACCGCAAGCACAAGGGCTAAAAGTAGCTTGTCAAAATATCTTATCTGAGCATCAATAAGAATGGATCAATAATCGTCTCCCACATAAAAATAATACCATGTGGGTTGAGGGTGATTTAGAGCCAATACAGTGATCGTTCCCAGCAGAAAATTATTCTATATATAGGGATATGTCATGCGTCGATATATTTGAACTATTTTTAGATGAAAACTTTGTGCAGTATATCGTTGCTGAAACTCAAGGCTATGCCAGTTTCAAAAACGAAGCTGACCCACAACTTACAACTTCCGAAATTCGTTGTTTTATTGGCATACTAATTCTCAAATCGGATGTACTGGGATATAAAAGAAGTTGTACATAATGAAACAGATTTTTTCAAATTCAAAGGTTTATTCATTCAGCAGACAATACTAAGATTAGTACAAGCGATGCAGTCTGGAAATTACGTTCATTTATGAACAAAATAAAACAGAAATGTTTAGAACACTTTGGAACCCAAAAGTTATCCTACGATGAATTCATCGTAAAGTATTATGGGAGGCACGGATGCAAACAGTTCATCCGAGGCAAGTCCATAAGAATCGGATATAGAATCTGGAGCCTGAATTCAAACCTTGTCAATTTTGATATATATCAAGGGAAAGATCCAAGGGGAAATCTTTGCTTTATTCTTCTGTTTAGAAAAGCTGCAGCACCATTGCTCTTGATTTTCTCACAACTACCACAAACAAATTTACTATATATTATTCATATGGACAATATGCTTACCAATATGAACTAATTTCTCACCTACGCAACTATACCACGTTCAAGTCCACTAACCGCTAAAAACCTATTCAAAAAAAATCGCAGATATCACGAACACGTTATAGAAAAAAAATGATGGCATTGTGTTGACGCGATGGATAGACAATCTGGTGGTGACAATCGCCTCTACGAATGGCGGTGTGAGGCCAGTAAAGAGATAATGCCAGCAAGAAAAATAAATATCATTGTTTCTCGCCCACAATGTGTTGCTGCATACAACAAGAATATGGGGGAACAGATTCGGTGGACCAAATAATAGCCAATTACTGCATCGGATTAAGAGCGAAATATGGTATTGGCCGATATTTACTTGGAGCACTAATGTGGCACTGCATAATACTTGATTTTTGTGCAAGCAACGAACGAACCAATCTTGCCAATAAACTTTTATGATACCTAAGGTTTGTCAGAACTAACATTTTGTGGCCTTTTTTTAATGAACGATGATGTGCGGGAGTGGGTTGCAAAAGTTTTGACCGTACTATGTGCCAAAAATGTGATATTGAGTTGTGCATCACTTTTTATATACCAATAAAAATGTGCCTTTCAACGCCCACGGATACCATATAGTATCAATGTTTTTCTTATCCCTTCAATCACAAAAAAATTAAAAAAATAATATTTTGTTTTTTATAACCATTTATTGAGGATATATCAATAAAATTTAAAAAACACAAAAAAATTAATTCGGTTCTTAATGGGTTAATACAATTACTAATAAATTTGATTGAAAGTGTCTCAAGAAAAACCTTTTTGTTATAATTACTTTCTTTAAATTATATTAGCGAGATCTAAGTTGACGGTGTGTTTGGTCTTGTTAACGTAGATAGCTAATGTACAAGACTTAGGTTTCATGATAAAGTCAGACTTATGCTGAGTTAATCGTTCTTTAAGGCGCTGTTGGTCAGTCCTAGCTACGCAACAGCACAAATATTAGAAGTAATTTGGAAGAAACAATTCATATTTAATAATTTCAGTAAATATTTTTGCATTTCAATATTACTCTTACATTTTTAATCATTCTTTCAGGTTATTACTCTAACGTTACGGAACGTTGACATTGTGTTTTCGATTTTTACTCAAGGTTATTGAAATATACTTTAATATTCGATTTATCTTCTATTTCAAATTCTACAGAACACATTAACTAATTAGTAATCCTTGTTTAAATACTAATTCTTCATATTTAATTTCATATTGATTGATTAATACAGGTAAATTGAATTAAATTCTTATTCCGAAGTTTGAATTTTGTATTGTATCAGGAAAACCGAACCTAGTTTCAGACTTCATTTTTCCTTCTTCTTAAATAAACTTCACAATAAAATGCACGTATAAAATATTGTCATCCGTTATATTTAATTATTTTTCGTTTACATTCTTCAACATTTTCAGTGTGCTTGATTTGTACTAAATCAAGAATTTTTATTAATTAAATTTCAATGCATCTTATTGTCAAGTTAACCTGACTTTCACTAATTTTTATGAAGATTGCAGGGCAACCAGACGGGGTGGATTTTTGGAGTTGTTGATCTGATCATTCCATTTTGAATCGCCTAGAATTTGCTAATTAGTTGTTGAATTTGTCTATCGATTGAATTGTAAATCAGT
>JAHWXV011086612.1:0-11707 GCA_024586415.1 Phrixothrix hirtus
TTTAAAATACACAATTTTATAAACGGTTTAAATAATACGTTTGCTGCATTGATAAAAATTAATGCACGCTACCCGATTAATTAGTATTAACAGACTCAGACTAATGCAGTAAACATCAACGTGTGATTTGTTATCAGCTCAAATCAAGGAAAATCCTGCAAGTAAAGATATTGTAGTAAAGCATCTCCAATTTCACAATGGAAAAGCACAGAAAACCATGGAAACGATACAGCAAGATCATGGGAACTCCCAACAACCTGAAAGTAGCATGTCAATGTATTTGCATCAAGTTATTTTTCTCCCCACTCTTACCCATACTAAGGTATTCTATTAGCGTCAGCTATCTAACTAGAATGCATATTGGTGATAATAATGCAGGTTATGTGCATCTTTGGCACGAAGGGATCACTGGAAGACGTGGAAATGAAATTGCTTCGAGTGCATTGAAATTATTTTTAAGAGGTGTAACAACAATGAAACGTCTGACTGTAGTTACAACTGTTGTGAGCAAAATGAAAATAAAGTTATTTTAATGCTACGGATTTATATTGTGGTTAAAGGTATATTTACTTCGGTGGAACACAAGTTTTCAGTTTCCAGTCATTCATTCCTGAGTTGTAACCGTGACTTTGTACAGATAGAGAAACGTAAGAAGGTATTTAAATGTATGGTTCCAAAAGATTTGGTGGAAATTATCGCAACAGCTAGGACAAGACTAAGACTTTATTGTAACCATGATAAAAAACGAAGATTTTTTCGATTTTAAGAAAGCTTCCGGCCATTATCTCAATACTCAAAAGCTCAGTATAAGCAAAGTTCAGTGGATTACAGTAAGCCACGAAAATCCCGGAAACTTGCAAATTTGAGAAAGTTTAAATGGAATGGAAGCGTGTCAAACTATAAAGCTATTGAGGAAAGGTATTTCTTTAGAGGATTTAAAAAGCATGATTCTCTCATTACTTGCAACAGAAAGCCACATATCCGATAACAAAAAACAAAATCTTCAAGAAATGATTAAGTATTTACCTGATTCTGAGCATACATTTTTTTTCAAGAAGTCATTAGCACAAATACCATTATCATTTCTATAATTTTTGTTTTTATTTTTATGTTATACTTTAACCTTTGCTAACTTAGCTTTTGAAATGTATTAGACCAAATTTGTAATAAAATAGCCTTAAAAAATTTAGTTTATTTTATTTAAGTTATATTAAGGATTGTATCACTTTCAATGTAATTACGTCAGCTTAATGTTTTTGGCATTTAGACCGTTATTGAATTACACTCTTCAATTCTTGTTGACTCTTGGTTGAGTATTTAATAATAGAAATTGAATGTAAACAATAGCTTTTTCTATTTAACATTTTGTTTACATTAATCTAAATTTCAGCTTTCTAGTGCAGTTGAAATGGTTGGAACATGTACAATTTGTAAAAAGAGAGATCCAAAATTGTCGTTTCATCGATATATTTAATACTCAGTGACATAGAAATTCCAACACCAAGAATGGGTAGGAATTTCTTAATCAAAGTTGGTAGATCTGTTGGGATGATATTAAGTTATAATTGACTAACTTTTGAAACAAGTGGCAATGTGATAACGTCACATTTGACAATTGTTATAATTTTTTGCTAACTTTTTCGGTCTGTGTTTTTCGTACGATTTGTTGTTCTTTTTCATTGTTAATAAAAATTATTTTGGTTGTTGTTCTTTTGTTAACGTGTTTTGCTTGTTTGATCATGCATAGAGTATGGCAACGAGGATATTACCATCAATTAAGCGAATTTGATAGAGGTAGAATTATTGGTTTGTGCGAAGCTAGCATTTAATTTGGGGAAATTGTTAATCGTGTAAATCAAAATTGGTCTACTGCAATGCGAGCGTGTCGCGCATGGTTTGAAGATGTCGAGGAACATCGTAAAAGAGGAATTGGGGCTTCAAGAAGAACAAACGCGTGTCAAGATTCTCCCTTAAGACAACTGGTATTTAGAGAACAATTTTCCTCTACTCGGGCAGCTGATGACTAATGGTTTGGTGAAACAGGTCGCCTTGTAAACCCTTAGAACAGTTTATCGCCGAATCCGAAGTTTTAGGTTAACATCATATCGTCCACAACTTGTGCTTCCTTTGACTGCAGAGCATAGTCAGCAACGATTACAATGGTGCAATGAACGATCGCATTGGAACCTTGAATTGTTTTTAGTAAAGAATCTAGATTTTGTCTAGGAATGCACGATGGTCGTATGAGAGTCAAAAGGAGATGGGGTGAACGACGGAATCTTCGATTTACAGTTGAGAGGCACGTAAACCGCAACGCGGGTGTTACGGTTTGTGGTGCGATTACTTATGGCAGCAGGTCTCCCTTGGTGCTCATTCGAGGCAATATGTTATCACAACTGGATAATTCGGAGGTGGTTGGAACACATCTTCTCCCATACGTCCAAGAGCTCCATTATTCCAGCAAGATAATGCACGTACACATGTAGCAAGGTTTTCCTTGAACTTCGTTCAGTAAGCCCAAATTCATCTTTTGCCCTGGACTCCAAGATCTCCAGATCTTTCTCCCATTGAACATGTATGGGACATAATGGATGGTAGGTTGCGAAATTTGTAGCGTTCTCCTTTGACTTTGAAGGCCTTGAGACATAAGGTGCCACTTTCGTGTGAGGCAATACCCCAAGGCGAGATAAACCACCTAATTCAATCATTCCCTCGGTGTGTAAATGAATGTGTGGATCAGAGAGGCCGCACCTCACATTGTTAACAATTATTATAAAATTTTGTTTAACTAATAAAGATTTTCCTCCAAAATTTTGATCATTTATTACTATAACTTAGGTGAATATTCTTACCAAATTTTATCCGGAAATTCTAACCCCTTCTTGTTGTTGCAATTTCTATGTCCCTGAGTTTAATTATAATTTATGAAAATCTTACAAGTTAATCACATAATAAAAATTATACCTTATACCACTACCACATGACTTAATTTACAATATTTAAATTAGTGCCTATGCAAATCATATTTACTTACTATGGAATTATTGAATCAAAATTCACTTTTAGATTTCCAACTGATACAGTTTTACGAAAAGTATGGCTGTCAGCTACTGATTTAAACGAAAAGGAAATTACAAATTGTTCCTTAATTTGTTCAATACATTTTCGTTTAATATTATGATGAGATATATTGGCTAAAGCGAGTACTTTCTAAAGAAATCCCACACACAATATTGATATGAAGACAGTTAAGCATTCTGTTTTGCAATTAAGTGTATCGGATAATATAATGAGAAATTGGGCGTATTCATATCTAATCTAATAAATTAATAGGTCTTCGCCCAAATTTATATTTTATTTTATTAAATTAGCAATTTCTTCAGTAATTTAACTTTTTTAAAAAAGTAATACCATCATCATATTATTTTTATATTATTCTAGTTCATTCTGATGATGGTATACTTTTTTAAAAAAGTTAAATTACCGAAATAATTGTTAATTTAATAAAATAAAATATAAATTTGGGCGAAGACCTATTAATTTATTAAATTAAGTGTATCAGTATATAGAATAATAAATCACATTAACAGTTCTTTAATTTTATTAATACATGTGACAATTATCAAGCGGACAAAAGAAAATTTTGTCGGTTACTGAATCACAAAATTTTAAGTGTGCAATGCAAAATTCCGTAAGTGTAGTAATCAGAATTATATTATAGAAGCACGTAACTATAATTTTTTAAAGTTAATGGTCATAATATCGAAATCTTTTACCTTAGCATAGCTATATTAAATTTCTATCTTCTATAGTTGAATCACAAATAAATTCTGTAATGATTAATTATAGTTATATAATTATGTATTCTTACATTTTTAATTCACATGATACATTATTGAAGCTGCACTAATTAGAATTCTTTCTTTTGGTAAAACCTACAATATTGAATTGTTTCTATTTTACAACTATCGTGTTTGGATGAAAATGGGGAAATCAACTCTATTTTTCTAATATAGACAGTATTGTAGATAAAGTAATATAATAAGACTTTTAATTTAGTAAAAATTATCTTATACAGGGTGTAACTAAAACATGTGGCCAAACTTTACAGGAGTATTGTAGAAATCAAAATAAGACTATTTTTTCATATAAACGTATGTTCGAAAATGCATCCCCTTTGAATTATTGTCACTTTAAAATATAAAGTTAAATAAATATCAAAGTAACTCGGCAGAATTAAAGACATAGTTTTTTTCAGATAACTGTCACTTTAAAATTGCATATAGAGTTTTGAGTAACTCCTGTATGCTATTTTGTTGAATTATGTGGTAAAAATGAGGTTCACTGCAGAAGAAATGGACGATACTCATTTTACTTATGGAAGAGCGCATAGAAACGAAAACCTAGCTCAACGTCTGTATCAAAAAAGGCATCCATAACGTACGCTTCCATATTACAGTGTCGCGCGTCTTAAAAGAGTAGGTACTTTACCGGTATGACTTGCAAAGAGTTCAGGGACTTCCTCCAGCAGACTTTGAACCCAGAGTGACATTTTCTAAGTGGTTTTTAAATAATTATACTGTAAATCAGAGATTTCCGGCTCTTATACTTTTTACAGACGAGACAAGATTCGCACGCGATGTTATTACTAATTTTCACTACAACCATATCTGCTCAGATCAGAATCGGAATGCAATTGTTGAATCTCGGCATCAGCAAACTTTTTCGTTAAATGTGTGGAGTGAAATCATTGGTGATCATTTATTGGGACCATTTTCTATACCGGGTATTTTAAGTGGTGTCATTTATCTACATTTTCTACACAACAATTTACTGGCGTTATTAGGAAATGTCCCTCTAGCTGTAAGACAGAATTTGTTTTTTATGCATGACGGCGCCCCACCGCATTACCGAGTGACTGTTGGCGAATTTTTAAATAACTCTTACCCAGAACATTGAATAGGAAGAGGTGCACCAGTGTCATGGCCAGCTCGATCCTCGGACTTCAACTTCATCGGTTTTTATTTGTGGGGTCACATTAAAAGTTTAGTTTGCTCTGCGTCAATTCCGAATATCCATACTTTACGTCAACGAATTGAAAATGCTTTCACAATCATTCGTAATACGCCCGGAATTCTTTGAAAGGGTAAGACAATCAATGAGGCGAAGAATGGAATCATGCATTGCCTCAAATGATTCACATTTTGAATATTTATTGTAGTCATAACTAAAACCATAAATAAAAAGAAATACAAATTTGTTTTTTTTTTGATTATTGAAAGTCCTTTAGCTCGAAGGGGATGAATTTTCGGACACGCGTTTATACGAAAAAAAAGTTTTATTTTGACGTCTACAATACGCCTGTAAGGTTTGGCAACATGTTTTAGTTACGCCCTGTATACAAACGTTTTCCACATATAATCAAAATGAAAACAATTCACTAAATAATGACTATTGCAATAATAATCGGTTGGAATTGTACTCCTTAAATCATGTCTCATGGTTTTTAGAATTCAACACAGATTATATCTTCAAGCAAAGCTGCCCGCTATATTGGAAATTTATAAGCATTCCATTTTAGCACTCGCAAATGTGCTAAACAGCATTTAAAATTCATCAAAGATAAAATGGAGAACACAAACAGAAGGATTGAAGTTCTTCGATTAGATTAGAACACCGCATTGCATCATTTCAAGATTTATTGGAAGTATTGCGAGAACAACTTTTACCTCATTCAGCAGCAAAAGCATGAGAAGTAGGTATTATAATTTTAATTTTAAATACAGGGTGTTCAGCGAGGAATGGGACAGCACGATATCTCTGGAACTAATACAAATTTTAAAATTCTGTAAACTATGTTATAAATGTATAGTAGGGGCACATATTTTGTGCCGTTAGGTGGCGCTACCCAACTTAATTTTTTTAAATGAAAAACCCTACTTTTTATTTGAGTTTTGGAATTTGCAACATATTTGTGATAATATTCCTTATAACCGCTACCAATCTATCTACTTTACTTTTTGGGAAAATAATAATTTTTATAAATTTAGCACAAAGATATAAAAAAATTTTATTTGTAGAGATAATAAGCAAAGATTAATTTATGAATAATTTTAATACAACTTAAACGACTATTACACTAAATGTGCAAAACTCAAAAGACAAATATGAAATCAAATACATTAAAGAGAAAGCAAGATTAAATTAAATTAAGTACTCAAAAGTTCCTGCATCACATTCTACACATTAGTGATAACGATTAAAGATACACTGGTTATGTTTCGTAAAGTTTCTGGAACTATGCTGGCACAAGCGATTTTGTTATGCTCTGTTAATTTTTCAACATTTCCGTAGACTAGATTTTTTAGATGTCCGCAAAGAAAGTAATCTAAAGGATATAAATCCGGAGAACGCGCTAGCCATCTTATAGGACCATTAGTATCATCGTCTCAGAATTACCCTGTTCAAATGGTCCCTTACTATATTGCTGTTATGAGTTTGGGACGCCGTCTTGTTGAAATCATACCACCCGCCTCAAATTTAAATTGATTCTCAAGAAAAAGAGGTAGCTGATGAGGAAATCCATGTATTGTGGTCCTGTTAAGGCGCGGTTAAAAAAATATGGACTGATTAACCGGTTTTGGATTATTCCACACCAGACACTTACGCTCCATCTTCTTTGTAAATGGGCTTCTCCTATCCAATGTGGATTTTCAGACGACCAGTTGCCCCACAATTTATTTTATTTTTAACCTCCATGGCTAAATTTAGTATAACAATGATCAAAGCGTGCTTACAACGTTTTGAAAACATTTATGGTCATTCCATGTCAGTTCATCCAAGACATGTAACCCACCATCTCATATTCTGACGAAATTTGATATTAGTTGTATTAATTGTATAACAGAATAGATTCTTAAATTAATCCAATTAGTAATTTTAAAAATATAAATTTCCCAAATCATATTGGAATCAACAAATCATACTTCATCTCCACAGACCTTTAAATTTATTAAGTGATGTATCTGACGAACTAAAAGAGACACTGACTTGATTTTTCTGTAAACATCATATTAATAATTAGCATGCATTTCAACGGAATTTGACAAATTACATGTTACGGAAATACGTCTGAAGTTTTTATCATTGTGAAAATTCAGGGTATTATAGAATTTAAAAAAAAAATTAATAGCACGGCTCAAACCAGGAGATTTCCTATGAAAATACGTTTTATAAGTTCATTTCTCTAAGCTCACAAAAAATCTTCTGGGCTTTCTACATTTTTCAAATACAAAGGTAGATAAAACAATTCCTTAATTTTTATGATTTGCTATTTACTACTTTTGTGATGTATACATGTCTTAAAAGGCTAATCTCCCACGAATATAAACATGTATATCCGTCCGGCTTAATACAATCTCCCTCTTAGGTTGGCAGTCTTGCAGCTTGTTGCGATTGTCTTAGGTTAGCAGTCTTTTGCGAGATGTTGAAATTGTCTTAAAATAGCAACTCACATGATATATAACACTCAGAAGGGAAACATGAATGTGTTTGAGCAGTGAAGCATTGGGAAGTTACAGAACTTGGAGTGTCAGAAAACAAACTGGGCAAAGAAAAAGTTATTTTAAAATTCATTAGAATTATCACAAGATGATAAAGAATTGATATGCTGGCGATCAAATGTGCCTTTGGAAAGTCTGTTTAGAGTATGTTTACATCATTATTGTTATTATTTAGTAAAATATGAAGGATACCAAGTGTCCTTCTGCAATATTTTTGAACAACATTATAACAAACCAGTGAAAAAATGTTTACGGAAGGTTAGTATTAGCCTTATCAAACTGTTGAATATAAAAAATGTGAATGTTAGTTCAGTTCAAAAATTATGCCCTTGATGTAGAAAAAAAGATATGTAAATTGTAAAAAGGATAGATGATAAATTTGAAGATAATGTCGCAGAAAATGAATATCTGGAAGTTGCAAGCCAGTTAGATGCTGAATAAAGCTATGAACAAGTAAACAGAGCCTAACTGACTTAGGTCTTACTCCAATGAAAATTCATAATTTACCTTCTCACAGCAGATGAGTTTATGCTAAAAGAAAGACTAAAGATGCCAAAACCACATTGAAAAACAGGATGTCTAGAATGTTAAATATCCTGTCAGAAGGCTCAGAAAGCGATATTGACTATAGCACTCAAATTATGACAAAACTAAAACAGAAAGTAGTAGACTTTGATTCAATAATCAATGACATCAAAAAAAAGATTACCAGAAGTTAACAGAAATTTGAAAATACAAATATTAACAATTGTTCCATGCTCATGGTTCAGGGAATCCATTTCACAAGAATTTTGCGTTTCAGAATATATTCTACGACAGTCAAAAAAGCTAAGAGAGGAAAGGGGTATTTTAGCAGTACCCAACCCACGACAATGAAAGAGACTTTTACTTGATATATTGAAACTAATTACTGGTTTTTATTGGGATAATGATTATTCAAGACAATTTCCGGGCATGAGAGATAAGGTCAGCATACAAAAAATGAACGTATTCAAAAAAAGGTTAATTCTGAATTTAAATCGAAATATCTAAGCATTAAGGAAGGGTTTTCAAAGATCTGTACTTTACGCCCAAAATGGTGAGTTTTTGCTGGATCATCTGGAACCCATTAAGTTTGTGATTGTACTATTCACCAGAATGTTGAACTTTTTCTTAGTGCTGTCAATTTAGAAGAATCGTATCATAATTTTATAGGTATTTTGGTATGCAACAAACAAAATTAAAATGTATGTTAAGGCTATGTGAAAATTGCCCAGAAAAAAGTACATTACAGGACATGCTGAAAGGAAAATTTTCAAAAATATGATCCTGGTGAGCAAATTGAATTTTATTAATGGGAACCAGTAGACTGGACTGAAATGAAAAGAATATCTTCTAGTGCAGAAGAATGCACTGAGTTATTAGCAAAAAAGGTAGAGTAACTTATACCACTTTTGCATGTGATCAAAACTCAGTCTAGATATTTAGAAGAACTGAAAGAGGAACTTTCTGCTCAATTTCAGTGAAAATTATTCATTCTTAATTCAAAATTATGTGGTCATTTACTACAAAGTTTCAAGTCGTTGCTTTACATCAGATGACCTCCATCATGAGGTTGCTATGGTTTACAAAATAAAGAAGAAATTGTGACCTTCTTAAAATCCAATATGCCAGGTGACAATGTTGCATTTTTTCAGCGATGGTTGTGCTTTTTAAATCTATGTATCCACAAAACTGATTTTGGAACTTCTGCGTCCTAGTTTTTTTCTACGACTAGTCATGAAAACTCAACCAGTGATGGGATAGGTGACACCGTGAAACGAATTGTAAGAAGAGCTAGTCTTCAACGTCCTTAAGGAGAACAGTTAATAACACCAACGTCGGTTTTTGATTTGTTGCGAAAACATTGAAAACAAAATTCAACTTCATTTCAAAATCAACAATGACCACTCTACGGGCATAGTGTAAACAGTGTTTCTCTAGAGGGAAAGCCATTCTTGGCACTAGGAATTGTTATCATTTCATCCCATTGTCAGCAAATAAAGTAGCTGCTAAACGAACAAGTTAAGATGCCAATTTTTCTTTAAAATTTCATTTTGGACAGCTTCAATTAGAAGTTCAACAATTGCACACTCACGGCTACATGATTTGTGCCTATGACATAAACTGGTACATTGGACTGATAAAGAAAATAAATGATGCAGGTGATGTGTTAGTGTAGTTCATGCATTTCAGTGCCCCATCTAGTTCATTGTCACTCAAATGAGGATGAATGTAATGTACCCCCTCTACATATACTCAGTGACATGAAAATTGCAAAACCAAGAAGAGGTTGGAATTTCCGGATGAAATTTAGTAAGAATATTCACCTATATTATAGTAATAAATGATCAAAATTTGGGAGGAAAATCTTTATTAGTTAAACAAAATTTTATAATAACGGCTAAATATGAGTGGTGCGGCCTCTTTGCTTTACACATTCATTTACACGCCGAGGAATTGATTGAATAAGGTGATTTATTTCGTCTTGGGGTATTACCTCACATGCAAGTTGCACCTCATGCCTCAAGGCTTCCAAAGTCAAAGGATTACGCTACAAATTTCACAACCTTCTGCCCATTATGTACCATACATTTTCAATGGGAGAAAGATCTGGAGATCTTGAAAGTCAGCGTAAAACATGAGTCTGGGCTTACTCAAAGAAGTTCAAGGAAAACCTTGCTACATGTGGACGTGCATTTTCTTGCTGGAATAATGGATCTTTGAGCTCTTGTAGGTATGGCAGAAGATGTGATCCAATCATCTCAGCAATATACAGTTGCGATGTGATATTACCTCTAATGAACACTTGCCATAAGTAATCGCATCCTAAACCATAACTCCCACAGTATGGTGTGCGTGCCTCTCAACTATAAATCGAAGATTCTGTTGTTCACTCCGCTTTCTTACAAACAAAATGTAGGTTCGTCACTAAAGATCACACGATGCCATTGAAGATACCAATGAGATCGTTTATTGCATCATTGTAGCCGTAGTTGACAATGTTTTGCAGTCAAAGGAAGCACAAGTTGCGGACGATATGATGTCAACCCAAAACTTCGGATTCGACGATAAACTATTCTAAGGGTTACATGGCAATATTCTTCACCAAACCATTGGTCACCAACTGCAAGAGTAGAGGAAAATCGTTCTCTAAATGCCATTTGTCTTAAGCGACGATCCTGACGCTCATTCATTCTTCTTGAAGCCTCGGTTCCTCTTTTACAAATGACAAGTATATTCAAAAATGCAATATTAATATACCAAACAAATTCAAAGACTAAACTTTATTGAAATAAAAAAGCTATATGCAGTACACGTGTGCGTTGGGTTGCCTAAGTAGGTAAACCTCATATTTTGTAAATAGTTGTAAATAAAGTTAGTTGAACTTGAGACGTGTTACAATGAACACAAGAAACAGCATTAAAAGGAAGTCAATAAAACAAATTAAAAATAAGCACTATATAACTATTGTAACTTTTTCACCATTAGCTCAAGTTAAACTCAAATGTTTCAGTATGATATATTTGAACATGTGAAATAAATATATTACAACCGACAGAGAATTAATTCAAAAGAATATGGGGTTTGTAGAGAATTTAACCATTTTGCAATTTTGTGGGTATTCATATATGCTAAATTAAAAACTTTTGTGTGGAAAAGTGTATTTCACAAACATTTTGAAATATTAATATGCAGAAAATTCATATTTTAACGGGAACAAAATTAATGAATTCCCTGAGACAAGTAATGTTGAAGATGAAGTTGTTTGTTTAATGTTGCAGATGATATTGTAACAAAATTGGAAGCAATAAAACTGCAATAGAACATCCTGAACCAATCCAGAAGGGACCTTATAATTACGATAGATGGTGTAATCACAAATGACTCGTTGTGGTAACCGATATCTGACAATTAAATTCAAGGTCAGAAATGAGTTGCCACGTTTCAAATCGTTCTTACCTGCGTCCACGTGGCAGAGAAAAATGAGACATTGTCCAGCTGCCAGAATACCTAAGGGAGAATTGGATGGGTCTTCAGCACGCCTCTGGTATAAAGTTGGTAACCTAGATGCTTTTAAAAAGTTTGCTTTCGGTGATAAAAATGTGTCTTAAAAGAATTACGAT